>APFE030151798.1:0-65133 GCA_000404065.3 Pinus taeda
GCTATAAAAGATGAATGTGCCACTGTTGTAAGACACATTGTGAGTTTCACATTGCCTTGACATTGATCATGAAAACTGGGACTAAATTAAAATTATTGTGTTGGAAGGGACCTTTTTCGACTTAAGATGAAGCTTATGTTAATTTCAACAATGGCCAGTATAAGGCATTGCAGATTTCAGTTTTGTGCATTGGCTGTAAGCCTTCAGGACCTTGACCCATTTTAATTGATTCATATGAAGAGTAGAGAATGAGGAAAAACAATAATAATTACTCTACAAGTTATTTCCGTACAGATTTGAGGAAACAAAACCTATGGCAATTGGAGGTAATACCTGTAAAAATAGATTGCGGGAAAACTCTTTGATAGAAAGGACATCTGCAAATAATGTGTTTCTCTTTGGCCTTTAAGTTGGAAACGACCTCAACCTCAGAAACGCTACAAATCCTCTGGGAAGGTTCATGTAATGATAATTATGCCTGAGATGAAAATGATGGACTACGTTTATCAGGCTTTGGTTCAATGCAGATAAGAGAATGCTAGATTTATGCCTCTCCATTCTCTTCAACTTGCAGGTGTAACTTGCTATCAGACCTTCATCCTGCTAATCCTTTCATTTCAATTTTGGTTATGTTAATATATTTAACACTGATGATTTAGTTTTATGAGAGTGGTTTTTACTAAATTTTTTTTAGTTGGGCTTAATTTATTATTGTAATTTTATTGTTCCAATTTGTATTTTCACTCCTTTCAGATTATTACATTTATTCATTGATTTTAAGTTTATCTTGTGAAATTTTGATTTTACTTAAATTGGTTTCTTACTTTCACATTTATATGTCTGTGATTTTTCTTTCTTGATTAAAAATATAGTTGACTTGACCTATGCCTCTGAGAATGAGTTTTGGATGGGCCCCCCAACTATATCTTTTAATTTTACAAATATATTTTTCATTTGGAAATATATTTTTATTTGTCTTATAAGCTATGGTACATTTAAATATTTAGATTATTGGATTTCTCTAAATGAATTTCAATTATATTTTTATATTTTAGAAATGTGTTTTTCATATAGGAATGTGGTTTTTATTTATATCTTATAACTGATGTTACATCTTCTTTTTACATTCGTATTGTGGTTAAATTCAATGTATTTTAAATTGCATATTCATACATTTAATTTATTTTGACTAAATTTTGTGATATTTGAATTCTTATTAATGGTGTTTAATTTAATTTGTTTTTGAATGATTTCTTTATTGATGTTGTTTAGTTGCATTTAATTTTTCAAATTATTTTCAAATTAAATATTTAATATGTTATTTAAGTTCTGCCACTATATTTATTAATGGTACAACGATGTATGATATATTTTTTTAATTAAAATAATATAATGTACAAGGAAAATGTTTGAATTTATATAATATAAAATATAATGCTCTTTAAATTTAAATATTTATGATAAAATTAAATTGTAACTTAAATATTCTTTAAGATTGCTTTTGAATATATATTTTATCAATCACACTCCCACTCACACTCAGACATATTCTTTTCTTATGAGACCAAGAAGATCAATTGCTTATATTTCTTCACTTATGTTAAATGTATTGTTTACTGCAACTTTGTGATTGATATCAAGCAGGGCACAAATCTTTGAATGGAATGTTCGTAGATTTATTAGTCCATTTTTTTGCATTTCAATAATGGGTTCGTGTTTGGAACAAAAATAATGGGTTCCAGTATGTAACAAATAATGAAAGGATGTTCTTTTGGTGAATTGGCATCACTAACTAGAGAACTTGGTGAAGTCATTGGGATTTGTTCTTTGCTCTGGGCCTCATTTTGCAGCTTTGGCATTTTTGCAATCGTGCTTACATTGCCAATGAGAGATTTGATGCCCCCTGATTGTCTCACTATGTTTTCCATTTGTTCCAAGGGCTGACAGTCAGAGGAAAGAACAACTTGCTTGAAAAAAAAAGTGTTTTTCATATATTTAACATTATGTATATTATAGAAGTAAAAAGATGAATCTTTTATCATATTGTTCAAGTTCCTTTGGAGGCGATGCTTAATAGTAAGTGGGTATTATGGTATGCATCTTTATTTGCTAGGACACCCACATTAGCCTAGGATTTTATAACATAAAAAAACCTTTGAATCTCTGTAGAACCTTCCTCGTGAGGATTAGCTTGTGTGGATTATATTGGGGATTTTCCCCGCTTAGACTATTAATTTGCATAGCACTATGCAGCTTATGTTGGTTACTCACGCAGCAATGTTAAAATACAGGTACTTTGCCTTGGTCTACTTTTTTTTGCCATTTGGCGATTCAACTTTTAGCGTTGAAGGACATTTCTGGATATTTGTTGTATTGCTTCATCTCCAGTAATAGCCTTAATCTTCTTTCCGAGTTTTTGCTTCATTTCTATTCCATCCATGGACCATGCTAGAGAATCCTCTTCCATCAATTGTGCAGTAGCCACTGAGCAGCTACAGGGTCTTATAAATTTGATTCAAAATTATTTCCCGATTGAAATGATTTAGTTATAAATATGCTTTGTTGATAATTTAAACTTTTTGCCTTTGTGTTAGACTAGTGCAGAGTGTTGCCATCATGAATGTCTTGTTTCTAGTGAACAAACTCTAGAAAATCTTAGATACAAACTTCAATAGCTTTGCTTATGTTTGTCAGAATTCTGGAATAGCCCTATCCCTGTATTGATATTATATTCCACTTGGCATTTTTTTTGTCATCCACACACTAAGAAAGAGGAAAACAAATACATGCATGTACATTTACATTTAGAATGCATGCGGAAATTGATTTAGGGCTTAACGTGTGCTCTCTGCTCTATGTTGAAACAATTTCACTTCTCTTTCCTTAGTAGCTGGGATTTTCAATGCAAAAAGAAAGTAGATGTCTGTTTATCATCTTATGTTGCATATTTAGGAATTGTATATGTACATCATGCGATCAACCTTAAAGGTAAACTTCTTAAGAAAGATCAACTGTAAAATACATTTCAATAAACATAACAATGCTTTGGAACCTAACGCACACCATTTAGAAGTCTAGGCTAGAGACGTATTCCGGCGTCGTAAAGCCTAGTAACTATCACTTTCATTGTAGGTTGGGTGATTCCTCCTCTTTGAAACGACAAGTGCTAGTACGGACTTGTGCTCCCACGTACCGTCAAGTATATATTGGGAGACCACAGTAGGCTATATTCTTTATCCTTAGGAAGCCGTGTCTGCCGCCCTATCTATCACAATGCACTAAACACAACATTCGGGAAGATTGATTGCCATACCTTAAAAAGTATTCTACAGTTTTGCGATTGGTTTGGTAATCCCCTTGTCTAGATATCCAGAGTAGTCACTTTCATTCTTTTCGGACTCCTTAAAAGAAAAGGACCATCTGAGCACTTTTCACTTCAGGCTCATTAAAAAATCGAAGGCGACTAGAGTCATCTTTAGCTTTTTCTCGACTCTTAAAAAATGAAAAATAAAATTGTGTCAAAGCGTCATAAAATTTATTTAAATCGGAATAACCTCATTGTTCCCTCGTTGCTCTTAGGGTGAGAAAATGGAGCCCACCAGTCAAGGATTTCCCCTTGGGGAATCCTACTCCCTTTTCCTCTAGGGGAGATGTTGTTGCACCTCTTATGGCTACATTGTCCCTTGCAGGGCTTGCAATTGGCCTGCCAGTATGGCTTTTCTCAACCTATATCATTCAAAACACCGTGACTCTTGAATAAACAACTCAGCAACCAAATGATACTAGACTTACCCAAATCGGAGGCGACTAGAGTCATATTTAGCTTTTTCTCGACTCTTAAAAATTGAAAAAGCAAGATGTGTCAAAGCGTCATAAATTTTATTCAAATCGGAATAACATCACTGCTCCCTCATTGGTTTCAGGTTGAGAAAATGGAGTCCACCAATCAAGGATTTCCCCTTGGGGAATCCTACTCCCTTTTCCTCTATGGGGAGATGTTGGTGTACCTCATATGGCTACATTGTCCCTTCCAGGGCTTGTAATTCGCCTGCCGGTAAGGATTTTCTCATCCTCTTCCGTTCAAAACACCATGATTCTTGGGCCATCAAATCAACAACCAGATGATACTAGAGTTACCCCCAAACCTTCTACTTTGTTTGTTCCTCCCTCTCTTTCTTCCTCTTCGCTTGGTGGAACTATGCTTCAAAAAAATGGTCGTATAGAAATTGTTCTAATAAATGTCTTTCTTCATTATGTTTACAAGCTTGGATGCCCACTCATTTAGAAAAAAATGTGAACATGCTTCTTTCCCTTTGCCCTTTAACTCATATTTTTTCCAAGTATTGTTGTAGGAATGTAATGAATTTTAAACATCTTACGCGGAGAAAACAACTTTTTGGCGTTTTTTTTTGCAACCAGAAAATGACAACAAACCTTACTGAAAATGAAATTCCCTCAATTTTATTTGGATCAACTCATCTTCAACCATACCTACAAATTGTTGAACTTGAACCAATACAATCAATGCAAAAATCAACTCTGCGATATCGTATTGCAATTTCAGACGGAACACATAAGAAACACATCATGCTTCCAAAAGATTTCAATGATGTCGTAGCGACAGGTTTGCTACAAAAGGGTTCTGTTATAAATGTTAAAATTTGGGCTACCTCAGCTATCGGTCCATCAACGTAAGTTTGTTATGAATTTCCTATTTCAAAATTTTGCATTTTTTTATTTATTCCACAACCGCTCCTAACAGTTATTCCTATGACTCTCAATTGTCATGTAGGTCTATAAAGCTAACAGACTTTGAAATATCTACTTCATTTGCACCCTTAATTGGAAATCCAAAAACTATGATTATCCCCATCACATCTAATGAAAACACTCCATCCTCATCAGACCCACAACCTTTATCAAAAAGACACTGCCCTCTTCCAACTACTCCAACTCCGTCCGTTCTTCTAGTTCAAATTCCCATCAAATCATTAAACCCTTACCACTCAAATTGGTGCATAAAAGGATACGTCCAAAGGAAAACAACTCTTCTGCAATTTCAAAATCAATATGGAACCGGTAGAGTGTTTGGTTTTGACCTGTTTGATACAGAGGGTGGAGAAATACATATTACATGTTTCAACAATGTCGCAAATTATTTTTTCGACAAAATCCAAAATGAAAATGTCTACATTGTCTCTAAAGGGAATATAAAAATGGCTAATAAGCAATACAACCACTTGAAAAATGATTGGGAAATTTTGTTGAATGCAACATCCACCATAGAACATGTTGCCAACGAAAAAAAACATAACCCAAAAGTGCAATTCAATATAAAATCAATTAATGATACTAGAACAACAAACGTCAACTCCATTGTTGATATTCTCGGTGTTGTCACGAACATTTCCGGTGTATGCACCATATGTAGAAAAGATGGCTCTGAAATCAATAAACAAATGGTACAGCTTCGCGACATGTCAGGGTATAGCATAGATGCAATGTTTTGGGGAGATAATTTTAATGTCGTGTCACAGGAAATATCCTCACTATGTGCTACAGAAAATAACCCCATCATTGCAATCAAATCTGTGCACGTTGGAGAATTTAATGGAAAAAATATCAGCACTACAACGAGATCCATTATTCTTGTAGATCCTGACATTGAAGAGGCCCATGCGCTAAGGTCGTGGTTTAAAAAAGAAGGTTCGCCCGCAACTTCTACATCTTTGACAACAAGATCTCCTTTCGGCCACCAACAGAAAAAATAACAATTTCTCACATTTACAATATGGATTCCTTAGAGAAACCAACATTTTTCCAATTAAAGGGCACAATAACACAAATTGGGATGGATAGTTTTTACTAGATTTCTTGCCCGTCGATCGTTGGCAGGAAAAAATGCATGAAAAAGCTTATTCCACAAAATACAGGGATGTGGTTCTGTCCAAAATGCAACGCTGAAGTACGCCACTGTGATTATAGATACTTATTGAAAATCCACATACAAGATCACACTAGTGAATTGGCTTCAACTGTTGCTTTCGAAGACGCGGATCTACAATTCTTGGAAATAATGCCAAAGACTTCTATTTATTATCTTCAGATCCAGAACTGATCAAGGAAATTGTCTCTAGAGCTCTATGGACAGATCATATCTTCACACTATCAGTGAAGACATAAACTTTTAAAGAAGTTCCACGCTTGAAATGCGTTATCATAAAAGAAGAAAAACTGCATTTCACGACATAATGCAATAACATCCTTCGAGAAATTCAGAACATCTCGACATTGTAGATAAATATTTCAAAAAGTATTCCTTGCTTTTTGGCAATTCCTATAGTCCAATTTTATAAATACAACTTTACAAGATATATTGTTGCATGCCTTCTTATGAAATTTTCTTATATACCATTGAAATGAGTATTTGTTCTCCATTGTACCTACCATTATGTGAGTAGACAAATTCACATTTTTTCCCTTTCATCAGCTTTACACATGAAACTACCTACATGTATACAGAAAAAATACTAATATGTTGTTTCAAAAACATCACTCAAATAAAAAATTTCACATGGAACTATTCAGAGCTTGGATTTTTTTCCCTTCTTTTGCTTTCTATTGTGTTTTTTACCCTTCTTTTGCTTTCCTACAATAGCATGGTTGTTGTCTCCAAATAACATTCTTCTTTTCCCCTCTCTTGCTTATAGGTACCATAAATTTTGCGAATGGCTTCTTCTTCTAATAATGAACGTGCTCAAAGATACTATGCAACAAATAAAGAACGAATAAATGCACGGTGTCGTGAGCTTTACCAAGCAAGAAAAGACATCAGGGAATGTCAAAAAACAAAAAACAGAAGGAAAACCAACCTTCCTTGTCTGAAATGGCCCACCCTGAAAATAATCCTCCCTTGCAATTATCAGACTCTTTATCTTCTCAGCAAACCTCTCAAACAAATACATCCATTACGCATTGCCCTAACCCCTCCTTCGCACATGCTTTCAACAACATTTATACTAATCAAGCACATCGAGATTTTCATGCAAAGATTGATAAACTTCCAGATGCGTCTCTGAAACAAAGGGTCATCGCTTCTCATTATCAAACAACAGGGACCCTGGTCCTCAACCAGCTACCCTTGCATCTCTTTCACAGATAGAAGAAATGCTCATTGCTAGGGTAAACCCTATACTTCAAGTAACACATGCACGTGGTGGGCAGTATAAATACAGTGGCCACACAATTTGTTTTCCTCAAGACATTACAAAAATCGTAAACATGTTGCCACGACGTGTTGAACACTTGGACATCCTAATTTTCACGCGTCATAGTAGTGACCATAAGGCTTATGATTTCATTGTCAGTAGGCATCGCGTTCTCACTGCATTAGAATACAAATTGGCAAATGACCCATACTATCAAAATGTTTGTATTGATACCAATGCACTGGCATCCTTACCAGCAATCCCCACCGATGTCTCCTCCTCCCTTCACCATTCCAGTACTACAGAAACAGTTGCCCGCCTTCCACTTGAACCCCCCCATGAGCTCACTGAAGATTTCACAGACCCATCTGTAGACCAAACATCATCATTCGTCCCCATTATACCTGATACAAATACAAAAATCCAAGAAATCCGCCATTATTTACATGCTTACAACCACCAATCTGATACTATAATTGAGTGGCCAACAATTGGTTTATCGCCAGTCAATGAATACAACACAGAAGGTATGCTCTCTATGGCTTTCCCTGCCCTTTTCCCGACAGGAGCTGCAATGCTGAATCAGCCGAGAATGAAAGCAGTGCAGTTATATGAATATGCACTTCATCTCATACATTACTACGATAATAGATTTGGAAAGCACCCACACTTTCGTTATTACATATATAATCTCATGATGCGGCATCGTAGTCAAGCAACCAGGTCGATTTTTGTGAAAAAGAACATCACAGATAACTTTCTGATATCTATTCAGGATCTAAACATCCGCTTAGAACAATTTCTAGATGAGCAGTTGGCAGAGCAAGTCATGCGCTTCGGTAGCTCTTTACGTGGAACAAGGTCATTTTGGCACAAAGCTAAAAATGAACTAACGTACATGGTATCTCAACTCGGTTGCCCAACGTTCTTCTTCACACTGAGTGCAGTTGATACAAAATGACCTGATCTTCATGCAATCATGCCCAGATGTCTTCCTTTTGATATTGCAAAACAACAAAAGTGGAGAAATGATAACATTATCTCTAACCGACATTTAACATCACTGTATATGCACCATAGATTCACAACATTTCATGAGATTATCTTAGAGAAACACTTGAATACAAAAGATTACTGGTACAGGTACGCATTCTACCACATTTTTTTTTTCTCCGGGAACTCTAAACAACATTCCTCACCTATTGCAAAATTAACTTACAAAAACGCATACTTGATAGGTATGAATGGCAACATAGGGGATCTGCGCACATCCATGGTTTCCTTTGGATAGAAAATGCACCTGATATGGAAAACCTCAACTGGGAAGACACAGAAGTAGTAGATATTGCAAGGCAGTTCTTCGACAAATATATTTCCGCTTGGAACCCTCGTGCTCCTTTGACTTCAAACCAACCAAATGCTTGGACAGATCCCAAAGACCCTTGTCTATTGTCCACACAGCAAATATTCAGAACCAATCCTTCCAGTGACTATGAACAACTCATCAATTGTGTTGAACATCACACAAAATGCTCGGAAAGCACGTGCCTAAGAAAAAAAGGATCCTCACTCCAATGTCGTTATAAAGCACCGTGGGAATTACATCCAAAATCGGCCTTATTCATTGATTCCAATGGCCAAAAAACATACACCCCTGCTCGCAACGACAATCGACTCAATAGCCATAACCCTACCATCCTATCTATTTGGCATGCAAATGTTGACTGCCAACCCAACAACATCCGTATTTCGAAAATTTCTTGCAGAAACACTTGTTGATCGTGACAGTGGAGCACAGGAAACTTGCCATATGTTGCAAAAATTGCCATTGACATTATGTAGCCGACCATTCGTTTCTTTAAATGTAAGCCAGAAAATTCTTCTACGCCTTCCGCAAACGAACACCGCCTCCACTACATCCCCACACATTCTAGATGCATACATCCAGTGCCCTTCTACCCTAGAGGCCACATCGCTAATAGAATTGGCAAGGTCCTGGTCATATGATCCTCGTAGCAAAACAAACAAATGGAAACAAAGGCCTACAAAAGCAATTGTTCGGGTCATACCACGTTACTCCTCCATACCATCCACAACAGAACCTTGCTACGCTGACTTTTGCAGGGTTGAACTTATGCTATACAAACCTTTTCTCCATATCGTACAAGATATAGGAGATTCTGCTGCAGAATTCAGCGCAAATTGGGAAACATTTCGTCCATTCTACAACCCTTGGCATCAACACTGCACAGTATCTGATATTGAATCTATCACAAATGATACCTCAGCTATAAATGAAGCCAATGCAACAGACACCATGGAAATAAATGAATGGGAATTACTTTCCCAATTATACCCAACAAATGAGCTTCTCATAAATGACCTTGACATGCTTGGTCTTCGTGGCTTTGATGACACCCATAACTAGAATCATACCACTATCCCATTGGATCTACAAAATAATGGAGTACAATTCATTGAGAATAGCCGTTCCATCCACCACATTCTTCAAACACATCAACATATCCTGGCGACCCTTACTACATTATCTCTAACGCAAAGAAAAGCTCTAAATATTGTTTCTAATCATTTCACTAGGAAGGATTACTTACCCGCTCATTAATTGCATCAAAGATATGCTCATAGGCCTAGCAAGTCCAGAACCTTCGCCGATCATGCTCCTCGCCCCTACAGGGGTTGCTGCCTTCAACATACAAGCATCGACAATCCATTCTGCTTTGCACCTTCCTCTAAAGGATCTTATGCCCTTAGAAGGTAATGCTCTTGCAAAATTCCAAGAAGAACTCAGGCATATAAGATACATACTAATCGATGAAATGAGCTTCATTGGGCCAAAACTTCTCAGCCATATTGATGAACGTCTTCGGGAAGCATTTCCCCAACAAAGAAACACTCCTTTCGGTGGCTGTTCCATAATATTGGTTGGTGATCTCGGTCAGCTGCCACCCGTCAAAGACATACCTCTATATGCAAGGATGAGCCACGGAAGCGCACTGTGGAACACCTTCAACACAGTCAACACATTAGACACGATATTTCTTCAACAAGGCGACGACATCGCACAGGTTACTTTCAGGAACATTCTCCAGAACATTAGAGATGCAAATCCAACAATCGATGACTACAACGTACTCATGTCGCGCACAGATTCCTTTTTAACAGAAGAAGAAATATGTTCATTCTAGGATTCCATGCATCTGTTTCCAACAAATGCTCAAACAATGGTCCATAATAAGCAAATGATGAAATCTCTAAACACTCCAATTGCAAGATCCATTGCCGAATATGACAACACATATTCTAGTATTTCCTTTGAAGACGAGCAACTTGAGCGAATTGTGTTGCTATGCAATGGCGAAAAAGTTATGTTGACTTCCAACCTTTGGGTTTCAGCTGGACTTGTTAATGGTTCCCTTGGAAAAATTGTAACCATCTTTTACAAAGAATCAACTGCACCACCACAAATTCCGGCATTTGTTGTCGTAGATTTTCCCAAATACATTGGGCCTCCTTGGGATGAAAGAAACCCCACTCACTTGCCTATTCCAGCCGTAAAAAGAAATGGACGTGCACAAATTCCATTGAAGATGGCTTGTGCTTTTACCATACATAAATCTCAAGGTATGACACTTCCAAAAGCAACAATTGACATTGGAAAAACAGAACATCAAGGTCTCACATTCACAGCTCTTTCAAGAGTGCCTTCTCTACAAGATCTTCGGATTAACCCCGCATTCAGTTTCGATCGTTACAGTAAAATGAAGGACAACAAAAACATTGCTCGCAGAAAACACATGGAATACATCCTTCGTTCAATGCCGCCTCCAGATAATCTGCTCCAACCCATACTTTGACATCAACAAAAGGTTTCCTCCACTTAGTTACCTCATTCTATTTCATCGCGTGCTTTTCATATCTTTCAACAACAACCAACTTTAATCAATATTAATAAATGAACAAATATTAGAATGTCTTTGTATTATCTATACATCTCATTCTAACCTTTTCTTTCTTTTGCAACATGCCACATGGACTCAGAAATAGCCTACCTGCACAACGACAAATAGCCTGTCAAGCAAAAAAAAAATGCATCTCCAGCTACGCATTAACCTCCAAATGGTGTTCAACCTACCGTTATTCACCATGCATCTTCCACTAACAATATATAAATCCCCATAGCAAAGGTATCTTCATTTTCCATTAGTTCCAGCTTAATTTTAACCCAACTCGCCTGCAAAGTATTACTGATAAATTTCCGCAGCTGGTTTGCATATTCCTAATTCTAGCAAAACATACATTTTGCAGGTCCATTACTACTTGTTCACGTCTTCGCTGCCTCCACCATGTTTTCATACAACTTCAAGTATGGAATGACAAGAACAATGTTCTTTATGCTATTATATTCCTTCTCGAACCTCTTTTGTTACAATTCACTGTTTGTATTTTCCATTTCAAACTTAAAAAATGGTGTTTCAAGATCAAATACCGTTTCATGGTTTGTATCCTCACAACTATTTGTGTTTTTCGTTTCAAACTTGAAAAAAGGATGTTACAATACACTATTTGTATTTTCCATTTCACACTTAGAAAAGGATGTTTCAACATCAAATACCATTTTGATATTTTATGTCCTCGCACCTATTTGTGTTTTCCTTTTGAAACTTAAAAATGGATGTTTCAAGATCAATACCATTTTGATAGTTTATATCCTCACACCCAGTTCATTGTCAATGGGTTTTAACATATTCTATTGACAAAATCAATTGACTTTAATTAATATAATACATGTTTTCGATATATCTTCATACTAATTTAGTTTCCCATTTGAATAATGATTTCTTAAGTAGCCCTTTCCAAATCAATATGGTTTCCCGGTTGTTGTTCGCATTGATTCATTCATTTATCTTCAACTTTAACTCCACAATTTTTACCAACTACAAACAAAGGTCTCTAAACAGGTTCAATGCATATTTGCAGCTACTTGCATTCCTTTTCAATAGTTTTCAGCATGGCTTCCTCAAATTAAAACTCGGCATCATTGACCCTTGCTTTCAAGAAAAACTTGCATAAGTCTATTCACATTTCAATATTCTTCCACACACTATGCCTTACGGCATTTCCTTTGCATCGTTCGCTGCAAATGCTAGTTAGTTTTTCTTTCCAGGTCATAAAATATGATACGTTATCCTAATTTAGGATGTTAATTCTTTATATTGTTTAGGACATGGAGAGTATTAGGTAGGAAGTCTTGTAGTCTTATAAACAATTTACAAATACAAATATAACAATTGACGGGTGTTTTTGATTTTTTAAATATTTGATATATTTAAAAATATATATACAAATATTTCATAAAAATTTATGTTAAAAAGATTTCATAGAAATGATGTTAAAATATTAATGTTTTTAATTTTTTAAATATTTACAATATAACCATTAATTTGATGTTTTCCATTTTTTAAATATTCCATATATTTAAAAATATATATACAATATATTTCATAAAATGCATGTCAAAAAGATTTATAGAAATGTATGTTAAAAATATTGATGTTTTTTATTTTTTAGGTATTTATAAATATAACCATTGATTGATGTTTTTTATTTTTTAAATATTTGATATATTTAAAAATATATATACAAATATTTCATAAAAATGTATGTCAAAAGGAATTTATAGAAATGTATGTGAAAATATAGATGTTTTTCATTTTTTAAGTATTTACAAATATAACCATTGATTGATGCTTTTGATTTTATTGACGTTTCTTATTTTTTAAGTATTTACAAATATAACCATTGATTGATGTTTTTGATTTTTTAAATATTTGATATATTTAAAAATATATATACAAATATTTCATAAAAATGTATGTCAAAAAGATTTCATCGAAATGTATGTTAAATTATTGATGTTTTTTATTTTTTAAGTATTTAATATATTTGAAAAGAATGTATAAAAATATTTCACAAAAACATATTTTAATTTTTTTTTTTGGAAAATTAGTGTATTTACAATACTATATTATAAAATTTGTTATTCCTTTTTAAAGGATAGTTAGGTTTTAATGAAAGAAGTCATGAAAGAAAAACTATATTAGATCTTGCAAAGTTCTCAAAGGATACAAATCTAAGACTAGATTATCTATATATGGAATTATTTATAAGATGTTACAAATATTTATATGGATTTGCATAATGAGAAATTTAGGCAATTTCATTATGCAAATCCATCTCTAAAATCATATAAAATGTAACTAAAATATTTTATTAGAACAAATTTGTAGAGAAGAAAATGGTTTTTAGAGGGAAGGTAGATTCATGAGGCGGACATGACAGCTCAAGAAAGTATTCATTCAACAAAAATTATGAAGAAAAGTTTGATGACAATTAAAGAAGACTTATCCAAAGTGTATGACCAAGTAAACAATTGAGTTAGACTTATTCTTTTACAATTGAGTTTATATCAGAGGTTACCTGAAGGGACCACACCCACCAATCAAACTAATCCAAGCCTAACCTCAAGGGTGTCAAACATGTGACCTCCCAATGGCAAGATGCTTTAGAATCGACCACACCCACCAATCAAACTAATCCAAGCCTAACCTCGAGGGTGTCGAACGTGTGACCTCCCAATGGCAAGGTGCTTTAGAACCGAAATCCTTGACCAATTGAACTAACCCTCGTGGCTCTATCTTCCATTTGTATTAATTATTAAAGGGTTAAGTCTTTCAATTAAAGAAGTAGTGGAAAATGGTAGCTTCAAAAGATTATTTATTACATCATCATGTAATATCACACATCTACTATTTGTAGATGATATTTTGATTTTTTATGAAGGTATTATATGGGTAATTGAGAATTTCAAAGGCATAATAGAGTTATTGTGTAAGGAAATAGGAATGATAATAAATATGGAAAAATCCACTTTATGAGGGATATCTAAGAAGGAAAAGGGCCAATTTAATCAATTATTTATTTACAAAATAATAGAGTTAGATTAATGTCCAAAAGTGCTTGTGTTTATTTTTTAGGCTAAAACTATATTAAAAAATGTGGCTAACAATGGTTGATTGCTAAAGTGGAAAATGAATTAAGCATATGGTGTAATCAATGGCTCTTTATGGGGGGTTGTTTGGTATTGGTAGAAGCAATGTTTGAAGCAATTTTAGTTTATTGGATATCACTTTCTTGGATCCATATGGATTTTTAAAACATATCAGGTGACTATTCTATAAAATCATTTGGTTAGGATATCAAAAGAAGAAAGGTTTTCTACTTACATTTTAGGAAAACTATATTTACTAAAATTTAATGGAGGTTGGGTGCTAAAGAACCCCTTTCTCTTCTCTGTGGCACATCCTGCAAAAAAGTGTAGAGATTATCAAGTTTGTAGGTATAAGTAATAAGATATAAGTATATGCCTCATGATTCAATGGAAGATTGGGTAATAAATCCTTTTTAATAAGCATATATTACTTCAACAGTTTGGAAATATGTAAAGTGTGCATTTTATCTAGTTGGCAACCTGTTGATTTGGAAAACTGATAGAGGAGACGAAGTACAAATTAGTTTGATCCATGGGTAGAAACCACATGTTTGAATAGATTACCCCCTTGGATGATATAACAGCTAAGAAGCAAAGATTAATAAATGTCTAAACATGTTGTTAGCTAGGAAAGTTCATTGTTTTGGTATCAACATTGGCTATATTAGGAAGAGATAGACTTGGGAGAGGAATGAGTTGAGTCATGGAGGAGGTACACAAACATATATCTTTTTTGTAAGTCAAGATATCTATATTTTGAAAGATAACAACAATGATTACATTTTCTCAAAAACATACTAGCGTCACTCTTACCAGATTTATTGGTCACTAGGTAGATCCCCAAACAAATGGCTACTTTCAAAATAGTATAAGAAACCAAAACGTGAAAGGCCAATTATACGAGAAGATGTTCCAAATAAAAATATCCCAACAATCATTAAGCATCAGAGGAGTTGACAAGCGCAATATGATCAGAACCAGAGCTTAGAAATTGAGGAGGTATAAAGTCATAATGAACATGATTTTCCATATGGGCCATCCTTTCTTCAAAGTGATCCAACTTCTCGTGTATGCACCACCACCCTCTCTAAATTTTGGTCAAGCGGTCTTACATTTTCCATTGATTGTGTTGTAGATAATCCATGAAATTTATGGCTACATTTCGATCATCATGTTGATCCCTGCTGATGTGTTCCAAAAGGCGAGTTACATGATAGAGTTGGCTATCAAGAGTCTCTAGATAAGGGGCCTGGACTTCACTTCTAGGTGGGTGGGGTTGGTGGGGGTCAACTTCCTCATCATGGCCTAGGTCTCCCATCCTATGACTTTCATGTTGGCCATGATCTCCCACCCGCCTTCTCACCCACCCATGATAATATGGGAAATCTACCTAACCAACAACAAAAATAGCTTAGCTCACAACTCTTTTACTGATGGCCCACAAATTAGTAATTTCAACAAATCCCAAAACCCTTACATTCTAGTGCTTGCACAAAGAGAATGTCTTGTGGGAATAATCTAGGAAAATAAGTTTGCACTCGAAGAAAGGGACATGACCCCCTCGCCTATACCTCAAACTCCCAAAATACAACATCACACAATAAACCAAGTAAGCCCAAGATCTGAACTAGGTTACAAGCTCCAAGCCCTTGGATTCAATCCCAAAGCCATTAACATGTCTCCAAACAAGCTCGACAACACCAAATATTTCTAAATATGAAGAAACCCTCCAATTCAGATAATCCCAAAAATTTTAACTCGCGATATCCTACCTCTAGCTTGATTTTCCCAAGGAATAAATTTCCCTGACTTTCTCTAGATGAGTTTCTCAAACCACCACTAGTACACTTAAGGCATGGAAATTCAACCCCCAAAAAATAGAGATTGCAAGTAGAATTAACTTTTAAAAACTAGCATACTCGTAGATAAGGGAAGCACCTAAAAACACTATGAGTTGAGTAAGGAAACCAAGCTAAGAAATTAGAATGTCATGCCTCTCATTGATCCAGAAAAGTTGAAGACAATTCTCACAGGAAATCCGATATGCACTAGGCCTTGGAATGAAAATTGTACTCACAAACCTCATGAGATGAAGCTGAATTGTAGCCTATGACACCAAGATCCAAAATGTACAACCAATAAAACAAAATTCCTTCAAAACGAAATTCCCCCGGTACCAAGGGTAACTCCTCATGTCCCTGCTACCAGTCTCTTAGAAAATATTTCCTTCCAGAGCTTGGCCTCCCACTCTGAGAGAACAATCTTTCCTCCAATGAGCTCACATCCCATACCACCTTCAAAATTGTGGGGCTTGCATGCATTACTCCCTAAATGTTTCGCAAATAAAATAAACACATTCATGATGCCTTCCCTGAAATACATAAACTCATTAGAGAAGATATTTTAATGTCACACAAGACTGCATGGTAGCAGGGTACCATGCCACCCCTTCTAGTTGATAAGAGGGTCTGTGGGGTGGCGGGCACCTGCATCATTCCCAAGACTTTCGAAATATGTCACCCCCATCGAGGAAGAGGTACACAAACATATTAAAAGTCAACAATGTTACATTAATAGAAGTAAAAGATTAATTGATTTTGAACTAAAACTTGTAGGGACGTATGTCCCCAAAATAGGTTACAAAGCTCTCGTTAAAGAAGGAAGAGAAGAACATTAGGTTTGGTGGTGGAGAACTGTATGGAAATTAAAGATCTTTAATGGTCGATTTAAAACAACATGGAACCCACTTAGGAAGTCCTTCAGAGAAGAATTTTATTTAGCTAGGTTGGTTCATCTTATGTTAATTTGTAGAAGATACTATTGTACATATAATCTTGAAGGGTATTTACACCAAGGAGGTATGAAAGGAGGTGGAAAAATGACAAGGATAAAGTGATCTAGGTGGATATCGGTGGCCACCTGCCTCTTCCACTAATGCAACAATTCTCTATCTCCTTGGAAAAATTTCCATGCTATTTTTGTCCCAAACTTCTAGGGCCATTTTGAGGCTCTAAACGATGGTTTTCATTAAAGTGGGGGTTATGGACAAGGTGTTCCATAGCCCTAATCAAGGGTTGTAGTCCTCGAATAATTATTTCCAATGAGTTATTGTGTACTCCAAAAAAAGGTTGTATGTAAAAGTTTTCCGTTAAGAGGTTGATGTACGAACTAACCACCTGAGGGTCCAAAAACCTTTTAGCACTTCAGCTTCGAGGGTTAGGGTTTTGGAACTCTAAGGTTATTTATTTATGTTAAAAGGAAATTATTTTTGTCTCTTGTAATATATTTTATGAATGCATGTAGTCTACAACTCTCTCCCTCTTTTTTTAGAGATAATTACCACCATTCTAGTGAATTTGTGTTTTATAGTATTCTACTATTTTATTTATTAATAGAAGTTGGGTTATTACTATATTACCATGCTCTCTATTATATTTATCTATGTATGTGTTTCATTTCATTTCCTACCTTTCATTTCATTTCTTGTACAACTTGGATCAACGGTATCAAAGGAATTTGCTCTTTGTTTCCGAGTTCCTGTCCTAGACGAGGTTTAGGTACAGAGAGACATTGGGTCTTGAGCTATTTTCACTTGAGAATAACTATCTCACCAAACCAAGTAACCTCTCATAGTAGAATAAAAGCGAGATGATGGAGTAGGAGATACTATCAAGTTGTTTCCCGAGGAGCCACTATTACACTATAAAATACCTCCTCATCAGCTCGAAGGAGAAGACCAAGTTGGACTGGAAGAAACCCTAAGCTACAAGCCTATTTTCCATGCTAATGCACCCCAAAAACCAACAAAGGGCATGTTAACACAACCCATTGGTGCAACAGACCACATTAACCTAGTCATGAATGCTCTATCTTGATTATAAGGTCATGTTACCTGACTTTCATGAGATTTGGAAGGAAAATTCCCGAATTAACTCACTAACACTCTATAATTTACTCAACGTTAACTCTAGAAAAGCTTTAAATATTCTCCTCAAACTTGTATTTGGAAATTTCATATCCTAATGGAGGCTAATGAGTATAGAAAGAGCAATAAAGTAGAGGAAACATCCTCCATATTTTTTTATTTTTTCCAAGGTGAACTGGTGAATAAAATGGAAAAATTTGAGCCTCCCATTTGCCTATATATTGGAGGCTAGGCCACTATAATATGGATCAGAATTCGTGCACTATTATTTTGTCGAGATATTGTTGAGAGAGAGAGAGAGAGGAGATAGGATATAAGGGAAATCTTGTTGCAACATTATTGTTGTCATCTCATAATTACTAATATAAATCTATTGTTGTTCTGCCTATGTCATGGCTCTAATGTTCACATTTTATGTGTTATGATATGATGATTTAGACTAATGCTTTATTATTGATGCATTCAATTTATATATGTTGTTACATGTTAGTATGTTGAATTATTGAAGTTTATATATGTTGTGAAGATCACTTATTGTCATCCTTGTGTGTAGGTCTCATTCTTGGAGTTTTCTCAGGATTCCTTCTCTGCTACACTAATTTCTCCAGTAAATTGTGCAAAGGACAAGAAGGTAACTCCTCATCATTGCTTGGTCAATTCTTATCTAAAACTGACATGTTTGAATGTATATTGCTTAAAAAATAGTAGATCCTTTGATCTGTCTTCATTAGGTTCTGGGAGGCCTAAGAGGGATTTCTGTCCATCCACCCATACATTAATCCCTACAATATAATTAACAACTCCACTAGGGATTGTTCTTTGATTCCAAGTTTTGATCTCCTAGACCATGGCTCTCTAGCACTCTTTGCTTCTATCTAGTATTGTCAGCATAAATTCTTGTCACTCTTCCTGCTTGCAACCAATATTTATATTCTCAACCCTTTTTTTGACCCACGTTATAGGCCCAAACCTATGTTATCCACTAAATTATATGGATTTTACTATTTGACAGTCTCACTTTTAATATGATCTTGGGGTTTTTTCTGCTGGGCTCTATTCTTGTTGGATGTGTGCATGTATATTTTTTTATTTTAGAGAAGTTAGATTAATTGCATTAGTTTCAAAAAAAGAAAATATTTTTATTTTTATTTTTGTCATTTTAGTTGGTTAGTTTTGTCATATTAGGTCTATTATCTTAGCATTGAATGTATTCATTTATTTTCTTTGTGTTAGAATTACATTAGGACTATTTGGTTTTGGAAAAGGCATATAGCTACCCTCTCCTTGTTGAAGGTCGTCTTCATCAAACTGAAATTGAAAATCGTATTTTCTACATGGTTTGAGTAAGGTCTCACAAATTCCATACATCAAAGCCCCCCTCTGAAGAGATTAATTAAGTTCACTTAAAATAAACCTCGTAATAAAAGTAATCAACAACTCTTTTTCAGGATACATGCATATTAACTTAGGATAGGGTATTGGGATAGGTTGTGTGATTAAAATTCCCAACACTGAAAAACTTAAACTAGTGTCATTAAAGAGATGAATCATGTTTCACTCACATCATCCAGGACCGCTCCTCTAACAAGGGAGTTAAGTGTGAGACAACTTCAAAGTGTGAGAGAAGGTAGCCTACCTTCTATTGCATTTAAGGGTATTCTATACTAGGATTCCCTTTGGGGATATCAGAGTTGAGTTGGGGGCTCGGGTGTAGTACCCACAAAACATATTGTCTACGACCATGTCGCCCTTGGTGGTTTTTGTGATTTGAGGTGACGTTAGTGGCCATACTTTTATGGATGAACATAGGGTGATTGGGGCGGGCTTCCTTGGTACCTAAATAGATGAAGCTAGTCCATATTTGGTTTATTGGGAGGTTACTCAACCTCACAAGAGTGCTTGGCCCCTTCTTATCAAGGTTTGGGTGAAGCTAAAGAGTAATCGCAATTGTTTCATTACATCAACTCTCTCTTATAACCCTTCGATAGTGGGTTTCATTTCCAGCTAATTAAGTCTACCAAAAGAGCCCTTTTCCCCGGTTGCTCGCTAATTTCCTTTAGATCTTTTTACTTTTATGTGTCTTCTCTTTGGTACTTAGACTAATATATATGCCACACTTAATTTAAAATTTTGTTAAAATATATCTTTCACCACTGCTACTTCGACCCTCGTAATTTGTCTAGGTGACAATGAGGTCTTCCTCCAGTGTGTGCAGAGTAATTTTCAAGCTACTGTGAATCAGATTCCCCCTCTACAGAAGGGAATCAGTATCCATTATCAAATATTGAATCACATAGTACTTCCGAAGAGACTCTTTTACCAAAGGACTTCATTACTGAAGGTGTTTTTTCTCACTTTAATCCTCCACTTACTGATACTCTTGGGCCTATTTTGGTTTAGGTTTCACCCTTTCCAATCATGTATTCATCTGATTCCACTCCCATTGTCTCGATGAATGCTAGTGGGTTGTGGTATTTTGTGGACACTTTTTCTCCACCACCACTTCGCCTGCCCATAACCAACTCAACACTATTGATTGGTTATCCTACTACTTAAACTATGCCTAGTCTAGCCATTCCAACTACACCTACTATGGCTTGATTTTAGCATCCTCATGTCTACACCCCTTTTTTGTCAGCTCCTAGACCTTCGGCTATCACCCCTATCAGTTTTGTTAGTACGACTACCTTCAAAAATCCATTTTCTTAGAATCCTTTGTTAAGTTATGACCCCGAGGTCATTATGTATGTGGGGAATGTTTCTAGCATGTACATACTCATTGGGGACATGACAGCCCTTATACCTCCCATGGTAAAATCTAGTCCTTCTCTCATTGATTTGTTCCCTCACGGTGGATATTCTACTGGTGATGGTCCTGCACCGACTACGCCTTATGTGGCTAACAATATCCCTAAACCCGATCCTGTTGTATCTATCTAGGTCCCCCCTCCTCAAAAACCATTGAGTCATGGGGGAAACTTCTATCTTGGGTGTAAACAATCCTTTGTTACGCAACTTAATATGTCGTATGCCCTAGCACTTTATATGACCCAACCGCCACCGCGAGGAAACTATTATGCATCACAACTTGCATAAGCTACAGGAAATCAGTTGATGGGAGGGCATCTTGGTCCTTCAAGTCATCCCTCATCAATTTGGTTTGATTTAGGGGAACCTACGCCTTTGTCGTTCTTGGCTACTTTAGATATCCCAGATATGTACAAGCTAACTAATGACCCCATCAACCACAAATTACTTTAGCCTCCAATCCTTTATAAAAAATTTGCAAATATCCCAAAATTTAAAGGAAAATAGGGAGATTACCTGACAACACATGTCACAACTTATGACCTTTGGTGTGTATCAAGCTCTATGATTGACAATAATATCTAGCTCAAACTCTTCTCTTGCCCCTTGACTGGAAATGTTGCCAAGTGGTACATTGAGTTACCATGAGCTTAAGTGAATATTTTTTATTCCCTTGCTATGGAATTTCTAAAGCACTTTTAGCTACCTATCCACTATGAGACCAAAATGGAACTTCTCACTACCTTACGCCAAGACACTTCCACCCACATCTCTAATCACATCCATGAATGGAGACATAGATGGAGGATTTTCAAGGCCCCCATTCCAGATTACCTCTTAGTAGACTGGTTCTGCAAGTCTCTTCTACCCCCCATAGTAAAGGATGTTGCCATGGCCAACGTGGTTATTGAATATCAATATATTCAACCTGCCCAACATTTAGATTTGATTTATTTGCAATTTGGCATGCTATACAATTTTCTTCATAATGCCCCTAGAACTTCCAATGCTTCCACTACTCAATGCTTCCACTACTCAATAGTTTGGTGCTCATGGTGAAAATATCGTCGGCACCACCTCTGGGTCTACCCTAAAACAATTGAGTGGGCATGTTTCCAAGTTATCTGTTACTGTTGATATCGCTCCTACTACCCAATCTATTTCTCCTTCAATCATTGTGATCAACTCTAGGAAGTCTACACAAAAACTGAATGGTAAGAGAAAGAAGAATAAGAAAAAGACAACTCCTTCTAAAGAGTAGTAGACGACCCAAAACGACCCAATAACAAAGCCTCTGATAAATCTGACAAAGGAAAGGAGAAAGTTTTCAAGTTCCCCTGCAAGATATGCATTGCAGACCATTTGACCTACAAATGTCCTCATCTCCAAGGGTGCATAGACTTACTTGCACAAATGGACACTGGTTGGACCCCTGCGATCCTTAATAAACCTTTTCCTACTCAACAACAACAACATGTTATATAGAACCGACCACCACCTTTGGAAGGTGGAAACGACATTTTGTATCCCTCTCTTTTTGTAGAAGGATCATCAGCTGTTACGCCTTTGAAATAATTTATTTTCAAACATGAGACAAAAACCATGTAAATGTTGTCCCAAACACTTCAGACACTACCTCTAACTTCATTCCACCATCGCCCAACAATCTACATATTGAAAGGCCTATTGATGGCCCTATGATTCATCCCCTAAAAGGGACAATTTGACACAAAACACAGATCGATCCATCTCCGCATGCTACCTAGAACTACAATACTGTAGAAGATCTGGTGCAAACATCCTTTATTATGTATGCATTTGAAGTATTATAAGCTTTCCTAGCATAACAGAAAAATTTTCTTTCGGCCATTGGTGGAATCGATCCTCAGCATCGCAATATCACTGTTTTTCACATGGATAAAATTGAACCTCACCCCTCCCATAAACTTGCATTCCAAGTGCAAGTTATGATGAAAGGAAAATCTATTCACCGCACCTTTAACACCGATTTTTTTGTGTTTTGTTGCTCAATCAATTGAATGATTGCTTCTCAATCAATTGAACAACACTGATTTCCCTTTTCTGTGCATTTTTTTGTTCAATCAATCGAACAACATTGTTTCCTTTTTGTCTGGTTTGTTGTTCAATTGATTGAACAATTGTTGTTCAATCAATTGAAAAACACCAATTGCCTTTTTGTGTTTTGTTTTTCAAATCAGTTGAACGATTGATGTTAAATCAATTGAACATCATCAATATTTTTATTTGTATTTTTCTATTCAATCGATTGAATGATTGTTGTTCAAACAATTGAACAACACCAATTTCATTTTTTGTGTGTCTTTGTTCTTCAATCGATTGAACAACACCAATTTATTTTTTTGTGTGTTTTTGTTGTTCAACCGATTAAACGATTGGTATTCAATCGATTGAACAACACCAATTTCTTTTCGTAGTTCGTTGTTCAATCGATTGAATGATTGTTGTTCAATTGATTGAATGATTACTGTGCAAATCGATTGAAATATTGTTGTTCAATCAATTGAACAACACTGATTCTTTTTTGTGTTTTTGTTGTTCAAATCGATTGAATGATTGTTTTTCAATAAATTGAATAACACTGATTCTTTTTTATGTGTTTGTTGTTCAAATAGATTGAACAATTGTTGTTCAATCAATTAAACAACACTGTTTTTTTGTGTGTTTCTTGTTCAAATCGATTAAACGATTGAACAACACTGATTCTTTTTTTGTGTTTGTTGTTAAATCAATGGAGCAACTATTGTTCAATCGATTGAACAACCATTGTTCAGTAGATTGAATAGCTTTGATTTCTTTTTATTGTTCCATTGTTGGTCATTATTTTCTACCATTTTATTCTCTTCCATGTTTTGAGTGAAAGACATCCAATTGGATTTGGAATTTGTACCTGAGATAAAGAAAAACATTAATATTAATATCATTATGACTTATGAAGCCTTTTGATGGTCATCTTTATTCCAAAGCTGACATGGTGCACCCATACAATGACTGGTCGACTATCTTCTCTTTGGACACATCATAAAATGATTTATTATCTTAATACCATGCTGGTTTATCTTTTACATTTTTAAATGGACAAATCCCTTTGATATGATGATATAGGGATAAAAGAATAACTTTCATTGGCATTTTTTTTACTTCTTACGCCATCCCTGATGCTTAAGGAGTAAATGAGCCTCCCTCCCTTTATAATAAAAGCATGAAAACATGAAACTATGAAAATGCAATAAACATTGTCTTAAAGAGGATAGGGGGTCTCATTACGAGCCAACCTACCATGATCATAAGGATGTAATAGGTGACATTCCATTATGGCCACCAAACCAAGGTAATGACCTTCTTGATAATTAAAACCATTAGAAGGATAGAGGGTCTCATCACAAGGCAACCTGATCACTTTGTTATATCCTGGTGAATGCCACTATGATTATCTAGTTAACATGCTAGCATAGTGGTCTCTTTATAGCAAGGATAAGGAGACTCACCTAAATAACTAAAAGGAGGACTCTAACTCAATCTTGGGGTTAAAAATCAACCCTGTCGAGGCTATGAATGCCTGTGGCAGCAATGGCTCTGCTTGTGGTATTGAAGTACTTTGTTATACTACCAAATACTCTCTATCCTAATACCACTTATGGATTCATTTCTAAAGGAGAATTTTCTATTTGAACAACATTTCTAATCCAATTAACCAACATGCACGGTAATCTATATCTTATATGCATTATATCATTATTGTCCAATCACTTTACCGATAGTCATTAATATTTATCATCGATCGTGCGTTTGTCACCTTTCCACCTAAGGTACATACCTATTTACATAATGGTCGAAATATCTTTTTTTATTCTTTTTATGGACATTTGAAATATTTTGATGTGTACTTTGATTTCCTTTGTCATATTTTATGCCGATTTTATTTTATTGTTCACCTACATTTATGACTTATCGAAGATTTCTCCCTTTTTCCATGCTTGGTAGGCGTGGACGCCCTTTTCTGATTGGAAGGGGGACGGTCTGCATCATGAAAAAAATGTGCGATGATTTATGCATAGCTTGTGTGATATTTATTAAATTGATTTATTGGTTAAAGGAATGCATTATGAATGCACGTGTGTAATAATTATCAAACCATTTTCTAATTGGAGGGGGAAAGGTAACCATTATGGGTAGCATGCGAATTAATTATGATCCTGTGCCAAATATTGTTGACGAGACAAATAACATAATTTCCTTTGATATTAACTCTCAAAACAATGTCACTACTCTATCAATAACTTTAACGTTGTATGGTGTTGTTCCAAACTGTGAAAGTGTGAAAGGAGTGCATGAAAAATTGCAAGTGAACCAGCTATTGAAAAACAATAGACATGGGAGGAAAATCCATTTGAATTGAACCCACAGTGCTCAAGGTATCAGACCAGGCTTGTGAAATTCTTGAGCGCGCCGAATGGCTACAATACTTGACCAAATTGCAGGGATTTCACGAGGAAATGACACTTGAATTTCTGCATAATTTATAGAATGGCCGCACCACAGTTAAAGGTAGGAACATAACGGTCTTTGAGGCAGTCATAGCTGAAGTATCTGGACTTCTAGCAAAAGGAATGAGATGGACAGACAAACATGTTCTTCTGCAGGATGCAATCACAGTATTCCAAGACCCAGATGAGAAATTGGTGCGAAAAGGAAACAGGATTCACCCTACAACTTTAAGATAGCCATGGCAGGAATTAACAACCATTGTGCAGAGGTATATCACATGCAACAGACGTGGTAAAACCTCGCCAACTTAAACCATTAGCTATTTTGAAACAAAAAATCACAGTTAATTTGCCATTTTATTTAAATTTTGTATTGCACATTTCTCACCGGGTTAGAAAGGCAAAGGTCCCACATCTAGTCATCAATCATCATGGGCTGATCAAATTAATCATCATTCATGAACTAGCCCAACAGCGGCTAACTTGGGATAACCTTGTAAATCCTACTTTGACCCCACTTGTAGAAAACCCAGAGATTGAACAGCAGGGGGAAAGAGTGACAGGTCTGAAAAGGACACAGAAAATAAAGAATCCCTCTTTGGCCCCAAGCCAAGTAAAGAGAAGACACTTTATGACGGTAAAATCGTAGTGGCACACCCCAATTCAAATAGAAGGAGCAGGGCCATCTCACATGCCCCCTCCAAGTCCATAAGATGACCCTTCACAGGATTATGAGGAAGAGGTCACTCGAGTACTAGAGAACATGGGGACATTCTATGAAGGAAGAGAGCTATCTGGAAATTATGAAGGGCAGAATTATGCCCCTAACCAGTCTGCCCCTGCTAGCAGTTCTGGTCATGGTGAAACCTTGCCATGTAATGATAATTTAGAGGGACAGAGGGAACCAGTTGCTTCTATGGAGAAGTCCCTTGAAACATAGGTTCTTGCAGGGGAAACCCTCATGGAGGAAAATCAAATAGAAGCTACTATGCCACTGGAATCCCCAGCAAAGGGAAACCCTACAGAAGAAACCCTAGAAGGTGAAAATAAACCAAGGACACTATTTTTATGAAGTCCCTGGAGGACGAGGCCCATATAGGAGAAGACCTTGAAAGTGATAATGGATCAGGAGACACCATTCCATTCGAGTCTCCTGAGAGGGAATCTCATGAAGGAATAGACCTGGAAGGTGAGAATCCATTGGGAGACACAGTCCCATTAGAACCCCATCCTGATATTGGGACAATTCCACTTGAACCTGAAGTAATTACAGTTGTGCCACCACCAATCAAAGACCTCATGACAAAGAAAACATATAAGGATAGATTGAGGAAGATGCTCAAAAAGTACAGGAAGAAGAAGAAAATAGTTAAGCAGCTGAGAGAGTGGTTGAAGGAAGAAGTGAGGGTCTGGAAAGTGAAAACGAAATTGGAGACTATAGTGACCCAAGCAGAACACTGGTCTTGGGAAGATATTGAAACCCAAACCGAGACTTTTTTGGTTTGTTCAAAAGAAACCCAAATAGAGCAATGTCTCTTAAAGAATAGTGAAATGTAGACAGAAGATCCTTGTGTTTTCCCAATGGAAACTCAAATGGATTTCCCCACTACTGACGCTGCTTTCCAAACCAATTCTGTAGACAATATTTAGGAAGACTACCATATGCCCCAAGGAACAACTAAAGTGGTTGTTCAAACTGATACTGAAGAAAACACCTAAGTTGATTGTTGTATGATCTGAGAAGCAACAGAGGCTAATGTTCAAACTGACTTAATGGTAACACAGGATGATGAAGTCCAGACAGAGGAAATGCCTGATTATATTCCTCTGGTAAGGGAAGTGGTCATTATAAAATTTTGAAACAAACTAGCCAAGGCTCAGCAAGAGTTGGCTCGACATAAAGAAAAAGTAGTGCCACTACAAGTTCATCGGGAATTGTGAAAGTAATTTGAAGCACTTACTGTCACAAAGGATGAAACTTTCGCTAATTAAAACGATGAACAGAAGAAAGTCAAAGAAACACAGGCCAAGCTGCACAAAGCTAAGGAGAAATTGGAGATTATTTGGTCTCTCTAATCAGATGCCTTGTCATGCCGAGCACCTGCCACCAACTATGCACTATTTCTTCTAGAAAGATACCTCTTATTGAAGGTTAAATTTGTTAAGGTTGGTAAGTCAACAAAAATAAAGACCACTCCAAACTTTGACAAGTGTTTCAAAGAACATAATGAACTGGTACAACGCCTTTTGTGCGAATTGTACATGCATAATTTTGTCTTAGAGGATGACTTAGATAGTAATCTTGGCCCCTTCATAGGGGATATCCAATTTCAATATTTTCTTTCCTTTCCCACTAATCAGATTAAATGGGCTAAAGCCCACAATACTTTTCAAAAGAGGAAATATGATATAGACTTATGGGTTAGGGGAGAACCCACAAAACCTCTGCACCTCTCTGTCCAGCACAAATAGTTCATGAAACGAACAGGTGTTGTGGGTCAATTGGGACCACTTCATACCGACATCATATATGCAGGGAAGGAATACTTTCATGAAATCAAAGAAGAATCTTTGTCTACATCCAGACAAAGATGGGAAGCCTCTAGTAACAATGTCAAGAACAAAGAGCCATTTAGGTTTAGAAATTTCAATGCTGCCTCCACTCGCCTGCACAAATACAACCATATGGTCCTAAACATGGGCCATGATTGGATTGGGTGTTGATACAGAAGTCTGATTATTTGGTATCCTCCTGATGGGTATCAAAGTGATTATAATTTTCAGGATCACCAAGTGAGCCAGTCTTTTGTAGTGCTCAAACAAAAAAATGGTTTTAGGCTGTATAAGGAGGAAGTATATCCTGCTTATTCCTTGACTCAACTACACATCAACCATCTTATTGCATGAGGACATGCAAAAAGTTAAGCAGGGGAGTATGTTGGGCTGAGGAAAAGATATATTTTCTCGTCGTAATAGCTTGATTACGCATTTGTCTTCATTTGTTTATCTTCGTTTTAGGAATAAATCTAGAAGATACAATAGCAGAACCTGGGTAAAATCGATTATTAACAAATTGGACAAATCTGGCACGAAAAAATATCTTTCACAATCTTTTTATGTAAGGATACAGATTGGATGACTAATGTTCAAATGACAGAACAACAGTAGCCAGGAAAGGAAAAGGATAACGTCTTGAGTAGGAGGGATAGCGGAAGACAAGGAGGACCAATGCTATTCTGTGATGAAATTAGATCAAGGGTTGCGAAATCCTTAGGATCCCCTCATCCTGAGGATTCGCTTCTATCCATTTATTTTTCCAAAAGTTATATAAATCCATGAGGCGAATTGAACAACTAGTTAGGAGTTTTGAGATTGTAACTATTCTTTTTGAACACATATATTTTCATTACTGTGATGCTATAACTCTGTTATTAATTTTAATGAAGAAGACTGTGTTTCATCCATAATCGTATTCTGAATATCTCTCAGTGGGGAATTCTAGAGACTTGGGCCCAGTCAATAGGAGATCTGCTGCTTCAACTGTGTTATAATCATTTATGCTTATTTTTATAATTGTTCATTATTGTTAGTCTGCAAAGTTAGCGCTATTCTGATTGATGTGAGGATTGATGATTCTAGTTTGTGTTGGTTTTCAAATGAGACTTTATATTTATCTATGTGTTACATTTGAATGATAATCTTTATCGAATTGATTATATTGATTTAAAAATTTGATTGTTGTTCATTATCACAAATCTCAAGGTTATAGTTGATTGCTTTCCATGATACTTTTACCTAGTTACTTGTTGATTCAATTGTTGTAGTTTTCCTTCATATCAAATGAAATAGTGTCAATGTCAATTAGATTTCTAAGAGTGATTCTTTATAATTGCATTCTGATTCAATTTCTTGTAGAATAGATTAAGTAGATTTGAGAATGCTCTAAAGGTTTCTTTTAGAATTTCTTGGACTCAACTTAGAGAAATAGATATTAGTGATTGCAACGATTCCAAATCATTTCATTATGAATTGACCTCTGAACTCACTACATATACAATTATGACACTCTTGAAATAAACATACTTACCCTGGGTTGATGATTAATGTAGGTATTAGGATTTCTTTTAATAAGACATCTTAATGCACCAACAAATAGTTTGGATAAATGTGTATACAATCATAATCATGAATTCCACAATAGAGAACATAATTTACTTCATCACTCTGAGTCTTGGTAACATGATTCAACAGTGATAGAAAAAGGTGCAAGGCAAAGCTATAACCAACATTAATCCAATATATGAAATAAACGAAAGAAAACCAACCTTCAAGCAAAAGACTACCCATCTACCAAACAAAGCATGCACTACCACCACCTCCTAATCTCAAGTCCAAGGTGATTTAACATCGCCATATGGAGTAGCAAGTTACCATAATGGTTATGTGCTACTGGGTATCATTGGAGAGACACAATACGAGAAATGTTACTCATACTCCCCCTTCACAACCACTCAAAAAAAATCTTAGGTTAAATTTCAAAACAACAATACATACGAAATCGAATTCTTATCTTATTTCATTGCCTGATTTTTTATCTGACATACCATGTGAGAAACCTCTATGCCATTTTCTCTTTTGATGCATGCGATTTGTGTACTACTAAATAGTGGAATTAATGTTTTGATATGTTAAGGTTGAATTGGTTTCTGGGATCACATATTATGAATTTTGATATATAGATATGCAATGTAATTCATTCATACGAAGTTCATTGATAAATTTGAAGTTCACTGATAAGTTGTACATAGGTGTTGTCAAGGAGCTTCTGAACCACAACCCTGATCTGAGAAAAACTTTGGATTTATCAAATTCCACACCTATTATTTCTACTACAATTAGGCATGATGTTGAGGTGGTCATTGAACTTCTTGCTAGAGACAACCAATTTATAGGGATTGCTAGAAGAAATGGCAAGATTGCATTGCATCTGGCTACAAGAAGTGGTTACATAGATATTGTGAGAGATTTATTAGAAAAGGATCCACAAATGTCTCAAAGAATATAAAGAAAGGGCCGGACAATAATGCACATGGAAGCCAAAGGAACCAATTTCTTGGATGTGGTGAAGGAACTAATTCAGGCTAACCCGATAGCAGTTATGCTACCTAACAGAAATGGAAACACATCACTACATGTAGATACAAGGAAGAAGCGTGAGGAGGTATTGTCTCTTGATACAACCTACTAGATTTTCCTCTAATTACATGACCTGGTTTAGAGTTGTACATTTTAAGTAGTATGAGAAGGGAGTTCCCAGTTCAACCAAGAAATACAAATATAAGATTTATTTCCACTTGGTACCAAATCAACAAAAGCACAAAATTATTCCCTAAAACTGAGAAGTGCATGCTTTAACCCTCACAACTTTTGTAACTAAATCCTTCTTAACATCCACATTAAATGATATCATCCATAAATACTAGATTTCAATGAGAGTAATTTGAATTTAGCAGTAATGTAAATATACCATATAATTTTGTAAATGTTGCTTCACCACTAAAAAAAGAAAGGGCTCTAGTAAAAAAATAGTGAATGAAACTGAAATAAAGTAAGTTGTCAGCAAGATTATGTCCAAATAGTGTGCCAAATCAAAATCCTTGAAGATGCATTTATCTGCAATAAGATTAAAGAGAAAACAATTCTTTCAAAGCTCTTCATGTGTGTTTCTTTTAACTAATTTACATCTCATGTGACATTAATTTGTCATTCATCTAATATCTGCCTATGGCAGGCTTATGCTTAGCGACATTACTTAGTGATGATGCCATTCCTATTATACATTTTTTCATATCTTAAATTGCCATGAAGATATACATTCTTTTAAAGTGATCTTAATTTCTGAAAGTCTCTTCTATTTTTCTAAAGAATGCATGTTTTGAATCTAAAGATAAGCTCGTTAAATTGCATGTTTATTTCACAGGTAAAAGATTGATCTTGTACTCTCCATTTTATAGAACGCTTACTTTTAGTAAAACAAAGAAATTCGTTTTATTTAGATATGATTTTATTACTTTGTCATAGCTGCCATTATGCATTTTAACTATTTTTATTGAGTTGCATTGCAGTGATGTAACATTTCATTCTACCACTGAATTTCTTGCCTTTATAAAGTGACAGGCACATGTAAAATGCAAAGCCCCAATCAAAATCTTCCACTAAACAGTCGATCTCGTCTACTGAGTTTTTTGTTGGTATTTAAATTGTAGTTATTGTAAGAGATAAACCACTTATAGTTTGTGGAGAGTAGGAGAATTGTTGAACACCATATATCCTCTTATATTCCATGATGAGATTGAGACATGTCTTTAACAAGAAATCAATACAAAGAACAAGATGGTGCAGTCATTGACCTTATGCAGTAAACATAATATATCATGAAATGAACCATTGATCAAACAGAGAGATCACGAATTTTTTAGTTGTCAAAAGAATTGATTTCCCTCATTAACTCATGTAAGGATTTTTTTTGGTCAGTATGCAACTTGGGTTGAACTTGATTTTTTTTTTTTTGGCCAACAAACAATTCAGAACTAACTTTACCTTTAGCATTATTGATAAGCTCTTTACATGTTTTCAGTGTAACTATTAGAGCATTCAAAACGTTTTGAGAAACATGAATTTCCTAAACTAGAACATATACTCTTGTTCGAAAAGAATAGAAGCATGTCAATGGAATACTTGGAAAGTTTTCTCAAGATAATTTAACCTCCTTTTAGCTACACAGAGATAAAGCAACGTAATTACATCAAAGGTGTCTCTATGCTGGGTTGGACAAACACAGATTCTATTCCTTCAGTGTATCTTTGCACCTTTATAGGAAATTGCTAGTCCTATTCTCTATGGATCTTTTTTTTCTTCCCTTAGATCTATTCTATAAAGGTAGAGGGGGGATGAAGTGTATTTTTGTATTGTGTACTTACTTTTTCTTTGAGTTTATTGTTTTCACACCTCATTGATAGTTGAAGTACTTGTGGAAGGACATACTTATCATTGGGAGGTAGAGAGTGTTTTTTTTGTATCCATGCAATTGCATCCTTGGATACTTGTGATTGGTGTGGATTTGGAAGTGTTTGAATGCCCCTTGGATATTTTGTTGATGTAATGGGTATTAGCCAACTTTTTGCTTAAAATTTTAACATATGTTTAGTCGTTATATTTCAAGATCATTGTTGTTGATTGTTGTATTTTGACATCTCGAATCAATTAATAATGAGAAGAACTACCAATTAAATTTCTAGACCCCATAGCTTGTAGGCTTCAAGCATGTAGCTCATTATTCATAATTGCATCACATATACTCACTATTTTTTACTTTTTTGCATGCAAATTAATGTTTTAGAGGAAATTTTTTAAGTTGTCACAAGAGATTTACATGATTCAGAAGGTGTGAAATCAAACTTTGGTGTAATTTTAGATTTTAGGTTTGATAATTATAGGTCATTTATATGCTATAAATGTCTTCAAAGTTTCACTTCTAATTGAGTATTCCACTGAACATATCGAGTATTTGATACTCAACTATTTTCCCTCCAACCACTTTTCATAACTTCCATAACCATTACGTAGGGACTTGCAACTTCGATGCTATTTTTTTTGTTTAGTAAAAGATTTACCAAGACTTTAGAAAGTTTTATAATTTATTTAAAGTTGTAGAATTTACAATTTATAAAGTTTCAAGGTATAATTTTTTAAAGTATAATTCTTTAAAGGGTCCTAGCTTAATGGAAGAGAACCTTCTTTACAAGCAGAAGGTTGATGGTTTGATTCCATCGTGCCTTGATAATGACGATGATCGATTTTTGGTGACAAAGGATCTTTTTACCATCACCAATGAGCTTATGGTAACATTTTTCAACCCTCACCAAAGTATGAAATGGTGACAGTCAACGAATCCACCTAATATATATTTATAATATATATATATATATATATATATATATCAGTAGTGACGTTCAATTTTTGGTGACAAAGGCTCTCTTGACTGTCAGTAATGAGCTAATGGTGACATTTTTTTAACCTCACAAAAAAATGAAATGGTGACGGTCAACGAACGCCGCCATATATATGCATCAATATTGACTCCCATGAAAGGTCCATCATAATAAATCAATGATCATATGAAATGGTGACAGTAACTATCTTTCATTATAATCATTATTTGTGACGGACCTTGAATGTCACCACAACACATATACTTTTGGTGATGCCACCTTTGGTGACATTTAATTTTTTGATGACAGAGGCTAAGGTCTGTCACCATTGCTCATATGAAATGGTGACAGTCATTATCCATCATTATAAATCATTATTGGTGACGAACTTTGAATGCCATCACAACACCTATACTTTTGGCAATGCCACCTTTGGTGACGTTCAATTTCTGGTGACAATGACTCTTTTTACTATCACCAATGATCTCAAGGTGACATTTTTCGACCCTCACCAATGCCCTTTTTTCTTGTAGTGCTTGGTTCACAATAAATATTGAGTCAGAGTCACATAATCAATACTACACCCAACAAGAGAATGAACAAAACACTAGTTGAATGTACTCAAAATATAATAAAAGGTAAAGGTTTATCTAATAGTTTTTGCACTGAAGTTATTAATATTTCTTTATATCTCTAAAATAGAAGTCAAACTAAGTTCTTAGAAAACAAGACACCATTTGAAGCTTATTATGGTTTTAACCCTAAAGGTAGACATAGAAATTTCAAGAGTACTACATTTTCATACATTCCCAAATAGAACAAAACAAAATTGGATGCCAAAGCAATCAAAAGTACTTTTGTTGGTTATTGTATAGATTATAAAACTTATAAAATATTTGATCCCATCACTCATAAAGTATTTTCAAGTAGATGTTTTTTATTTCATGAATTTGTAAATAAAAGAAGAAAAGAATATGGTCATGATTTGTGGCATATACCTCAATAAAATGATGAATGTGACAAAGAAGAAGTTGTTGAACATGTGCAAGATTAAGACTTAGGTAGCATGGATAGTTCAAAACTTAAAGTACACAGAGAAGCAAATATGGAGATACTCCATAACGTAGAAGGAGAGATGAAGGAAATCCCTAAAGCAATGTAGTAGGAAGAATATCAACACAACAAACTGGGACACCTATAAGACATAAGGACTATTCTTTAATGACTCAAATAGTAAAACCATTAAATTTTAAACAAGCTAAGGATAATAAAGAATGAATGAAATATATGGAAGAAGAGTATAATTCTATTATGCAAAATGAAACATTGGAATTAACGAAGTTTCCTTAAAATAAGTACCCTATAGGATCAAAATGGTTGTACAAGTTAAAATTGAAAGCTCATGGTAGCATAGACAAATATAAGGCAAGATTGGTTTCAAAAGGTTGTTCAAAAAAACAAAGTATATATTATGAAGAAACATTTTCACCAATTGAAAAAACAATACAATTAGAATAATAATAGAATTAACCACAAAATATGATTGCAAGTTGCATCAATTAGATGATAATTCAACTATTTTGAATGGAGATTTGAAAGAAGAGGTTTACCTTGTCCAACTAGAATGGTTTTTGGAATGGGTTCAAAAACATATTTTTTGCGAATTAGAGAAAGTGTTATATGGACTGAAATGCGCACCCACATAATGAGATGAAAAAGTAGACAAGTTCTTCCTTAAAAGTGATTGTAATATGTACATAAAGTCATATATAAATGGAAATATTTCTTTAATTTATTTATATGTTGATGACCTAATTATCACATGGAGCACTATTGATCTGATTGGATACATCAACAGAGAGTTATCACACGTATTTGAGATGAAATATCTAGGAGAGTTACACGTTTAATTTTGGAAGCATGGAAAGGAAATGGTAAGACTTTAATCGCACAGAGTAAATATGTAATGAAATTATTCAAACTTTTTAACATGGATGAATGTAAGGAAGTGTCTACTTCATTGGAACAAAATGTCAAGCTCTGTAATGAATATGGAACAAAAGGAGTTGATGGTACACGATATCAAGAGTTGGTGGGAATTTAAATTATCTCATCGCAACCAAGTCTAATATTACTTATCCAATCATTATACTTAGCTAGTTCATGGCTAAGCCTCATTATATGGAATGTTGTGAAGACCTGAGCATGTTAATTCAATATTTTGAGAATATCTCAGAATTCGATGATCATGAGAGAGGTCAATTATTTCACCTCTCTTGTGACCGTCATATTTTGGAATATTTCTCGAATCTGAAATCGACATAAGGATGCCCGTTGCAAAGAGGGTCCTTGAATATTTGAAAGGAAATGTTAATTTCAGCATTGAATACACTAATAATGGTAAAGTTTATTTGACAAGTCATACTGATTCTAATGGGGCTAGAAATCTAAATAATGGGAGGTCCACTTCTGAAGATGTGTTTATTATAAGATCTAGAGTCATCTCGTGGAGCAACAAGATTTACAAACTACTATTTCACTATCATCCACAAAAGCTAAGTTCAAAACTTTATGAAATTCTACTTGTGAGGAAATATGGATCAGGAGAATCCTTGAAGATGTTGTTAAAATTCTAGTAAGAAAAGGCTTCGTTTGACTTATGCCTTAGTCAAATGGAGAAATTTGATTTTCCACATTAGCAGGTTGATTTGGATTGCAGTTAGTTGGAGTGATATGGCTTTGTCTCCTAGTTAAATTAGTAAATTTGAGTTTGTAGGCTAGAATTGTAGTTTTTCATGAGTTGATCACTAAGATCTAGCAATCTAGTGGAGTTATTCTTAGTTAAACTCAGTTATTTGAGCTCTAGTCTAGAATAGAGTCAGTATGAGTTCAATTGAGTATTAGAACTAATGTTAACTTACAAATCTCTCAGTTAACTGATAAATTTACTAAAACTAGCCCTAGTCATGCATGGAATTCGAATTGCCTAGTTGGAGTGGAGGAAATGGCACATTGAAAATTGTCAATTGTATACTAGTTAAGTGTATAGGTTTTGCATTGGAGCAAGTTGTCAATTCCTTCAGGATTTGCACAAGGAAATAGGGAATTCTCCTATTTTTTAGGGGCTAATTTCCTCAAGGATTGTGTGAGGAAATAGGAGGAAGGTTTAGGCTTATTTTGGCTAAGTGTTGGTTAGAGAAGGTTAGTGAGTAGGAGAATAGAATTGCAATGCCGGTTATGCCTCATGTGTAAAACAACCATTGTAATTGATCCATATTCTCATCTGAATTAATGCAAAGAAGCGGAGGGGTTTTTCCCAGTTGGATTACCCTATAAAATCATTCTATTCCTTGTTTTTTGATGGTTACGTGTTATTCCATGTGTTTTTGTTATATGTTTTCCATTCCACAGATTGAGTAGAAAAAAATTGTCTATTGTTTTTGAATTTATTAGCAACTGAAAAATTATTTTCATTTCTACATGGTATTAGATCTATGAAAGACTACATAGAAACATTGTTCTAGATATTCTCTCAGAGAAAATATGATTTGCATAGTTTTTTGGTGACGACTCTCTTCACTGTAGGAAAAATGTCTTTCAATAGATTGAGGCTTGAGTATGCATTTGAGGGCACCTTGAATTTTTGGGCTTGGAAAGACAGGATGGAATTTGTCCTAGATGATAATGGAGTATGGGAATAGACACAAACTGATATTCCAAAAGTAGCAACATTAGATGCATAAGCACTTGCTCAGTTGAAGAAAGACACAACAAAATCCAGGAGGATTATTCTAAAGGGTGTCAAAGATAATGTGGTTTCAAACTTTCATGGAAAGGAGAATACTTTTGAAAGGTAGAAAACTCTCAGAGATCTATTCCAGAGGAGCAGTGATGCCAGGAAATTGGCATTGAGAGATAAACTCAGGAACATTCGAATGCAGAAAAATGAAACCACTCCTCAGTACCTATCCAAATTCACTCAGGTTCGAGATGAACTTGAAGGAGTAGGAGAAAATGTGTCATCATCTGAACTTGTGAGCTTAACACTCCTTGGCCTTTTGAAATCCTAGCATGGCTATCAAGATTAAGTTAATGGAAGAGGTAAGCTACTAGATTGGGAGATACTTTGGTATGATTTGGTGCAAGAAGATATCAAAAGAACATTATAGATGGTGTCACATCCAAATATGAGGAGGAAGAAAAATTTTCTCCAATAATAATACAAAAGAAGGCCCAAGAAAAAGAAAAATCCATCCGGAACCATGGCAAGAAGGACCTCAACAAAATCAATGTTTTCACTTCCATGATATGGACACTATGAAACCAAGTGTTCGCACAAGAAATCTGGGAAGAAGACTGTAGGAGGAGTAAGAGGTGATGCTATCACATCATAATTCAAATTGGATTTCACCCTAATTGCATAAATGGAAAGTATTGCACCAGGCAGTGTATGGTACTTCGACTCTAGAGCCTCATTTCATATGAAAAGATGCAAGGAGTTCTTTAATCGTCTAGAGGAGAAGGACCTACAATTACACATAGATTTTGGAGATGATGGGAGGTATAGTACCAAAGTGATTGGTAATGTCACCTTTAAGAGGGAGTCAGTCTCCCATATTCATATAAAAAATGTAATGTATGTGCCTAAGATGAAGAAACAAATGATTTTTGTAGATGTATTGGAGGTCAAAGGATATGATGTGGTGTTTAGTAAAAGGAAAGCTTTCCTGAATCATGTTGCTACTAGAAAAATAGAACAAATTAGTGTTAGAGTGAAAAATATCTACAAGTTGGAGGTGGATTCATGAGTGGAGTTGAGTAGCAAAGAAGAACATGTTCATAGTCGAGATGTTGGAGAACTCTGGCTATTATGAAACCAACTCACAAAAAGATAGAAAAGATAGATCAACGCCTTATAATTCAACCTCTTCGAGGGGGAAACCTCCTTTACATTACACAAATGAAAAATTCTTGGATGATTCAAATGACAAAACCTCCTTTCTATATATAGGAGTCTAAGGGGTCACAATATAACCAAGCTGACCTAACAATAATAATATAAAGGCACAAAAATAACAATAGAGGGATTCTATGGGGAACAATAATAACAATATGGGGACAGTAGGGGCACACAAATATTAATAAGGGATACAACGACAATAGTAATGGGGGAATCACTAGTATTATAGGGACCTAACATGCCCCTCTCCTTCAAAAAAGTGTTGTCCTCAATGCTTGAGTAGTTTTGAATGCTTCTATATAAAATTCTCATCCTCCCATGTGGAATCTTTAGCAAATAAGTTCTTCCACTTGATGAGCTACTCCGAAATTGATCGATTTCATAGTTGAATTCAAAGAATTAGTTGAAAATGACAATGGATAAAAAAGTAAATTCTTGAGAAATGACAATGGAGGAAAAGGAAGGTGTTATAAGAGAACGAATTACACCCCACAACCCACAGAAAAATGGGGTGGGAGAGAGGGAAATTAGAAGCATTGTAGGAGTTGCAAGTGAAATGTTTCATGATCAAGAATTACCATCATCATTGTGTGCATAAGATTGTAATACGACAATTTATTTGTAGAACTGGAGCCCTCACAAAATACTTGGCATTATCAAAGCCGAAGAGGATTTCTCTAGGAGGAAGCCAAATGTCCCCATTTTTGAATTTTTGGAGCTATAGTCTATTGTCATGTCTCTAAGGATAACAGGAAAAATTTGGAGCCTACAACTAATATGGGGATCTTTGTAGGATACACAGAGGCATCTCATAACTATCGAGTGTATTTTCCCTCACTCAAGATAACAGTGATGATGAGAGATGTCAGATTTGATGAGGACAAGGATATGAGAAGCTCTTTGGAGTGAGAGATGATTATTCTACTAGAGGAGGAGATTATAGCTCTAAAGGAGGAGCGTCAGTATGTTGTGGAGTAGCCACATGCGGAGGAGTAGAGAGCAGGCCAAGTGGAGGCACCCACTCAAATGAAATATTCTAGAGAGGGGAGGAAGAGAACCAGAGAGGCTGACAGGTTGGTGCAGGATGCACAAGAGTACGTGGGGTCTCTAACATCCTTATGCAAGAAGAGGAAATCACCAAACAAATATATTGGTTATATGGCACTCATAACAGAACTCATTGATTATGAGTCTTCTTCATTTGAGGAGGCAGTTTCCCAACCATTGTTGGTAGATGCCATGGTGGAGGAATATGACTCCATCATGAAGAAAATTGTATGGGAGGTGGTGACAATTCCAATTAACAATGCATTTAGTTGGTTCCATACAGATATAAAAAGTGAAATATGTAGTTGATGGAAGTATCAAGAATTACAAGGATAAATTGGTGGCCAAAGGCTTGTCACAGGTAGAGGGAGTTGATTATGTGGAGACATTTTCCCATATGGAAAGATATTCCTCCATCAAAACCATTCTACCATTAGTTGCGTAGTTGGGGTGGAAGATCCACCAAATGGATGTGAATTTTGTCTTCCTCAATGGAGTGGTTGAAGAAGAGATTTACATCAAGTAGCCTAAGGGGTTTGAGATGTTTTAAAAGGAGAAACATGTGTGTAGACTCAAGACAACCCTTTATGGTCTCAAGCAAGAACCCCATGCTTGGCACACTCACATAGACTCTTATCTCAGTGGACTTGACTTCACTAAGAGTGAAGCAGATGCCAATCTCTACTACGCTGTGGTAGATGACAAATCTCTTATCTTAGTCTTATATGTAGATGAGTTGATACTGACAAGGGATGAGAATCTAATCCATTGTTGCAAGGAGTACCTTGCAAGAGAGTTTGAGATGAAGGACATGGGTTTGATGCACTACTTCCTTGGTTTGGAGGTGTGATAGGGAGATGGAGAGTTGTTTGTGGGTTAGGGGAAGTATACCTCTAAAATACTTCAAAAATTCCATATGGAGGACTACAAGAATTTATGGACACCCCTTTAGCTACAAACTAGAGGAAGGAGGATGCTTCTATTAGAGAGGAAGTAGATGCCACCATCTATAGACAGCTGGTGGGGTCCTTAATGTATCTAGTGAACACAAGGCCTGACACATTTTTTGCAGTTAATCAAATTAGTCAAATTATGATGAATCCTACCAAGCTTCACTAGAAATCAGCAAAATATGTGCTTAGATACCTCAAAGATAGAATAGATTTTGGGTTATGTTACAAGAGGTTGATGGTGTTAAGCTCCATGGATTCAGTGATGCAGGTTCAACATGGAATCCATCAAATAGGAAGAACACTTCGGGAGCTATATTTAGTTTTGGGTTAGCAACAATTTCCTAGTATAGCAGGAAACAAATATATGTAGCACTCAGTTCAGCAGAGGCTAAGTATATGGCTACTAGTTAAGAAACATGCGAGACCTTTTGGATGAGGAAAATTATTTTTGGACTCCTCAGTTAGGAGATGGATCCTACTATGATTTAATGTGATAATCAAAGTTGTATCAAACTCTCTGAAAATCTACTATTTCATTACAAGTCCAAGCACAATTATATCAAGTACCATCACTTGAGAGATTGTGTGCAAAGGAGAATCATGTTGTTTCAGTACATTCCCACAGAGAAGTGGGATGCAGATATTTTGACAAAGGCATTGTCAAGAGGGAATTTAAATTTCTGATCCAGATCTAAACAGGAACACAAAAAATTATAGAGATAACCATAGACACAGAGATGCAGCAGAAATAATACTTCATTACATTAATGTAAAATACTGAAATATGCTTACAAACAGGAATGGAAATAAAATAGCTAGGGCGATGGTAGCTTATCTTTGAGAAGAGATGTGGCAGCTACATGCCTCTGAACTGTGTTACAATGAGGCTCGAAGGCCTATTTATTGTTGAGAAATAATGGAGAACCCTAAACATCCAAAAACCTAACCCTAGAAGATGAAACGGCAAACTGTGGGCCCCGTTTGGGTAAATTGGTACATCAACTTCCCGGGGTCGTCACTTTGGCATACAATCTCTATTTGATGCACACAATATCTCGTTAGAAAGATCTATCCGACAAATAAAACTTTGGGAAGAGAAACATGGGTCCAAGGACCCATGTTTCTCCTAGATTTAAAAAAGAACGTCGTTTAGGGCCTCAAAACGGCTCCGGAAGTTCGAGACCAAAAAAACTGCTAAAAATAGTAAATTGTGTTACAATTAAGGAAACTGAATGACTGAAAGAGACAGTTGCGGGGGCCCAAGTGGGATAAGTGGGTGGCTACCAACATCCACCTAGATAATTCCTCCCCCCTTAGGAAGCAATGGTCCCCATTGCATTGAGTTCCTCCATGAGATGAGGAAACTTCTACTGAACTTGGTCTTGGGTGAGTTGTTCTGCAACCGTTGTTGTGTCCAATAATTGTGGGAAGCATGGTCAACGACGGTCCACATTGACCACTCGGTGCAAGCGAAGGAATGGGGGAATGTTGTGCTCCAAATCATTATTTCCCATAGCCTTGGTAATCGTGTAAGGACCATGTCAGAGTGGTCGGAGCTTTTGATGGGCTCTTGTAAGGTATTCTTTCTGCAGATGCAACCAAACTTTGTTGCCCACTTGAAACTTGTGTGGTACCCCTGTGGGTGAGGAGAAGTTGTTCCTGTGTTCTATCATGAGTGTATCCCTTTGCTTCTACTGTTGCATGGAGGAACCCTTTGTGGGGGTCATGGATGTGGCTATGATCTTCCCCTTACTTTGGGAGCAAACTAGACAAAAAATGAATTTGCTAGTCTAGGAGATGATCTTGCTGCATTTCTTAGCAGATATCAAAGAGGTGGTAGTAGGTGGGGCTACCTCCAGTATCCTATATAATGAATCACCCAAAGTAGTACTAATAGTGTGAGGCCTTGACTCATACACATTATGTCACCTCCATAAGTACGGTTGGCCTAATAGTACATCACAAACATCCAGAGGTGCAACATCACACAATACCTCGTCTGTGAAGGGTTTGATGCTATAGAGAAGGCGGCACTGCTGGCGAACTTGAAGATCTCGTCCTCCGTGAAGCCACCTAGTACTATACGACTGCAGGTGTGATGTACTCGGTAGGCATAATCACTTCACGACCTCTACTGAAATGAGGTTCTTTTGGGTTCCACTGTTGACAATGAATTGTAGCAACGAACCCTTCACCCACATCTGTGAGTGGAAAAGATGCTCCCCCTCCTCTAGATCTTCGAGCTCATTCTTCTGGATCTTGGCAGTGGCAACAGTGGCGCTGGGCTCTGCATCAATGATTTACTTCCCTTTTCCATTCCCCTTGTTGGGTTCTGACTCAAGGTCAAAACATGCATATGATTCTAAAGCCTTCAACTCGGCCACCAGCGACTTCTTGGTCTAACACTCACTTGTGTTATGAGTGGGGCTCTTATGGAACTCGCACCACTTTCATGTGTTCTTCTTTGGCTTCGTGGTGTTGTTCTTTTATTGTAGCTTCAACGGGTTGTCTTGGGTCACCCCACCTTCGCTTTGTCCTTTGGTCTTCGGATTTGTAGATACAAAGTCTTGCTTCTTTTGTTTAAACTTCTGCTCAATTTTGATAGCGTATCGGTATGCCGCGCTGAGCAAGGAGATGTTCAGGAACTCCATCTCTTCCTGGATGTACCTATGTAGGCAGCCACAGTATGTGAGTACCAAATGCAGCTCAGGATCCTTGATACCTAACTGTGTGTGAAGGGTATGAAACATGTTTGTGAACTCCAACACATCTTGGTCCCTTCCCTGTTGCAACGTGGTCCACTTTATGTATTTGTCCTCATAGCTTTTGACAGAGTAGTACTACTCCTTGATGGTGTCTCTGAATGAATTCCAAGAGGGTGTGGCTGAAAATAGTGAGCCTGTACTTTCATCCTTCTGCTCGTAGTAGGTTTCCTACCAATCCTTGACATGGGGGGCTGCTTTGAGCAGGGTGAAAACAATCTTTTCCTAACTCGAAAATTCATGAACATAAAAATACCCTTCTAATAGATTTAACCATTTATCTACAGCATCTGCGTCTATCTGACCCTCGAATATGGGGATTTCCAAATTCACTTGTACCTTAAATGGTGTGGCATTTATAGAGTAGCTATTGGAAGCCAATGTGTCGCCTCTGGGTAGCCGCTGAAGGATCTGGGCAAAGTTGTCCATCATCGCGTTCTTTTGTCGCTCGAGGGCTTCTTCGAGCAAGATATTGATAGGATCTCCTGCCCCCTCATCTTTCTTTTCATTCGCCATGGGAGGTTGTCGGGATTTGAGAGGATGGTCTTGCAAAGGTTTGACCAGTTCAAGCCCTAACTCCTTATATCCCGACCTCATTGGGGACATGCAAAGAAAAACAGAGAAAAAGCAGACCGCTCTGATACCACTGATCCGAATTTAATTAGGAACGCAACGAATTACAGAGATAACCATAAACACAGAGATGTAGCGGAAATAATACTTCATTTCATTAATGTAAAATACTGAAATATGCTTACAAAGAGGAATGGAAATAAACCAACTAGGGCAATGGTAGCTTATCTCTGAGAAGAGATGTGGCAGCTACATGACTCTGAACTGTGTTACAATGAGGCTCGAAGACCTATTTATTGTTGAGAAACAATGGAGAACCCTAAACATCCAAAAACCTAACCCTAGAAGATGAAACGCCAAACTGTGGGCCCCGTTTGGGTAAATTGGTACATCAACTTCCCAAGGTCGTCATTTTTGCATACAATCTTCGTTTGACGTGCACAATATCTCGTTAGAAAGATCTGTCTGAGAAATACAACTTTGGGAAGAGCAACATTAGTCCATGGACCAATGTTGCTCCCAGATTTCCCAAAAAACATTGTTTGGGGCCTCAAAATGGCTCTGGAAGTTCAATACCCAAAAAAACTGCTAAAAATAGTGAATTCTGCTACAATTAAGAAAACTGAAAGACTGAAAGAGACAATTGCGGGGGTCCAAGTGGGATAGGTGGGTGGCCACCAACATCCACCTGGATCAATTTCCCTACGAGCAGGATAGGGGTGATGCAAAATCCTTTTCTTGCTAAGAGGGAGAGTTAAAATTATAGCAAAAAAAATGCTTCATTTGACTTGTGCCTTAGTCAAATGGAGAAATTTGATTTTCGACATCAGTAGGATAACTTGGATTTACAATGCTATCTGGATCACAATTTTTACAATGCTATCGAGATTTATTAATAACAAAGTACTAAAAATTGTTTACATGTAGAATGGAAATAAACTAGCTCATGTGATGGTATCTTATCTATGAGAATGGATGTGGTGGCTCCATGCCTTTTGAACTATGATACAATGAGGCTAAAGGGAATTTTTATTATTGAAAAACAAATGGAAACCATAAACAACGAAAACCCTAACCCTAGGAGATGGAACGCCAAGAGATTGTGGGCCACGTTGGGGTTAGTTAGATAGCCATCTTCTTGGGGTTGTAACTTGGTCATATCATCTTCGTTTGGTGTGTACGATACCTTTTTAGAAAGGTCTCTCCAAGTAATACAGTATTTGTAGTAGTCCCATGCTACAATACTTCTACGAACCTCAAAAAAACTTCGCTTGGGGGTCAAAACAACTCCGAAAGTTCAGGACCTGAAAATTGCTAAAAATAGTAAATTGTGTTATAATCAAGGAAACCGATTAAACCAACTGGAGGTCTAGGTGGAATAGGTGGGTAGCCACCAATATCTACCTAGATCATTCCTCACCCCTTAGGAAGCAATGGTACCCATTGCATGCAAATCCTCCATGAGGTGAGGAAATTTTTGTTGAACTTGGTCCTTAGTGAGCCACTTGCCCTGGTGGAGTTGTTGGCCAGCTTTGACAACTCGATATAGTTAGATCCTATGGTGGCAAGTGTTATTGAATTGTGTTTCCATGATCCTATCAGTCATGTCATGTTCGATACAACTTGGGTTGAGCTCCATTGGTGTCATTCGCTCAACAATGTCTCATGTGTCTAACGATGGGGCAAAGTATGGTCGTAGCCGGTCCACATTGAATATTGGGTGTAGGATAAGGGATGGTAGAATGTTGAGATCAAAAGCATTGTCCCCTAAATCCGTAGTGAGCAAGTGAAGCTTGCAGTTGACCCTAATGAAGCACTCCTTTTGCAAATGTAACCAAACTTTTTTTCCCACCTAGAACTTGTGTGACACCCAATGTTGATCATGACGTTGTTTGTACTTATCATTTTATTTGTCCAATATGTGATGGACCTGCCATGGGGGCTTCACTGGGGGAGAAATACCATATCACGTGGGTTCATATTGGAGGATATATATTGAGGAGAAAATGACATAATATATTGGGGGATATATAGGGGGTAAAGGGTTTTTATATTAGCAAGTATAAAAAATGGAGCTCAAACTTAATGAAAAAATATAAAGGGGTATAAAAAATGTTAATGAAAAATGGATACCTACAATATGAAGTGAAAGTAGGGATTTTTTTAATTGGGAAGGTGTTTCAGGTTCATATTGGTAGGCGGTTAAATAATGTGATTTTTAGAGGTATTTTCCAATATGTAGTCAAATTAAGGGTATTGTTTAATATGCCACGAATGCACATGATATGTCAAAGGATTATTGGGTGAAGCCCTTGTGGGACCTACTGGAAGATGTGTTGAATGCATTCGATGAAGCTGGTATCTCTATCTACTTCAGACTAGACATGAGTCGAATATGCCTGAGTAGTTGCAAGTGCTATGGCAACATCAATGGGACATGGTGGCTGGAATCCCAACCACACTTGAAAGGGGTTGTAGCCAGTTGAGCTATGAAGAGCTTTGTTGTAGCTGTGACGGACATAGGGGAGGCCTTCATCCCATGTGTGTGGATGCTTTGACTTGTACATGCAGAGGATGTGCATGATCGTCTTGTTGATGACCTTTGTTTGGCCATCAGTTTGGGGGTGGAAAGCCATGGACTTAGTGAGCTTAGTGTGCAACAACGACCAGAGGCTTGAACATAATTTACTTACAAACCTGTTATCCTGATCTCAAATAATGGACCATGGGATCCCAAAGTGTACCCATACTCAATCAAAGAAGAGTTTGGAAGTGAATTATGTTGTGATACTCTTCTTGTAGGCCACCAGGACCCATCTTAGAGAATCTATCGACGACCACAAAAACATAGTTGTTTCCATGATTGGTAAAGGAACGCCCGACATGTAATCCACAGAGATGGATTCAAAGGGGTGGTTAGGTGTAGGTAGAGGAGTATAGAAGCCTTGATTCTTGATTGTAGGTTTGGAAATGGTGTAGGAAGTGTAGGATTTGATGTACTTCCCAACATCCTGTCGAAGGTTTGACCAATAAAAGTACTTATGCAGCATTGCCACTATTTTCTCTATCCAAAAATTTCCAGTGACCTGACTATAGTGTGCCTCCCAAATAATCTTGGCATGCTCACTTGAAGGAACATAGAGGTGTCCCAGGTGGCATAGCAATATGCCCTAGAGGTGAAAGTCTAGAACTTTCTTGCCTTATAGGAGCATCTAGTATGTGGTGTCAAATTTTGGATCACTCTTGTAAACATGTGGCCATCCCAAAATCTTGTGTCCATAATAATCGAGCACAGTGGTTAGCACCATAACCTGTGGTTGGATGAGGTAGTCTACAACATTATTGGTGTTTCCCTTCTTGTGCTTAATGTTCAAATGGAACTGTTGCAAATATGCGGACCATTTCTAATGGTAATTGTTCTGCAACTTTCCTTATGTCTATATGAACTATAGGGGCTGGTGGTTTAGTTGGATGCTCATTTCCTTCCCCATAATGTAATTCTTCCATTTTCGCCAGGCCTCCACAACGGAATACATCTTTTTGTCATAGGTGGGATACTTGTGGATTGTATCTGAAAGTGTCTCACAATGATTGTTGGGACAGGGTCCCCTAGGGTCAAAAGCATAAGTTTTGGGGCAAAAAAACAAAATTTTGTTGTAAAAAATGTAAAGTCTCCACAAGTTGTGGTTGCAAAGCGTGTAGATAATAAAGTGTCATAAAGGGTTATACCCTTCTTTTATGTAAGTTGTGTCAGCTTTAGTAGATCTACCCATGGTACGCGGACCATGGGATTTTATAAAAAGGAGAGTCTTAGAGAGTCTAAGGCATAATATATATCAATAAAGGTGAATGTAATGCGTCATTAAGAGTAAGAGTGAAGAAGTCTTAGAGTAGAAGAGAGGCTCTGCAGTTATGTGCGCAAAGGCCTAGAGTAGAGTCTGCAGCTTAGTGTGCGAATCCCTACTGCTGAGTGCGCAGGGAAGTCTTGAGTTTGTAAGTAGAACTAAAGTATTAATAAAGAGATTCTTCCAGGAACTCCTGTTTTTTGGCTATTTATTTCTGTTATGGATGAATGCACTATTATGTTATGATGACTGATGTGTTTATGAATTAATATTGTATTGATGTTCGATTCTACATGATTTATATTTTCATATGAACGCAAGTAATAATAACTGTTTACGTGAAGAATATCTTGTTGCATGTTAAAATTATTGAACACTTAAGCTGGTCTAGGTAAATACAGAGTTAGGAGTGATCACAGAGGTGCATAAGTGGTTGATTCACCTGTTGAAGGTCTGTGAAAAACAGTGATAGACTTTCACGAAGGTCTAAAGGTAAGTTAAAGGAAGTCATATCGATAGGCGCTAAGGGCTTATTGATTTGTGCGAAGGCAGGTTTAGGGCATAAAATGACATTATGCTCATCTCTCGGTGTGGAAGCTTGGTTCCAGCATCCCCCCATACTGCTTCGTGCTGCAAAGTGGAATGACGACTGGCGGGGACAAAGGAAAGCAACCTAAAGAGAGTGAATGGGTCTCCAAGGCTCAAGAAAAATAAGTTGGGTTTGATTTGGAGCATGCGAAAGAAACATCCAAGGAAGCAAAGAAAAGCTTCGCTAAGGCCTCTACCTCAGGAAGTCAGGATCAACCATCTGAAGAAATGGACCCCTCCATTCTTACTACCTTTTTGGACACATGTATGAAGTTGTTGCGCGATAGCAAGGCCATGAAAGGGTTATAGGAACTGATAAATAAGTGCGCTAGTAAAGAAAATGCTTCTAAAGGACCTCACGTAGTTAGAAAAATTGGTAAGCATAAGGCAAGAATAGGTCGTGAGATGAGGCTCACTAAGCAAATAGGGGAGTATGAAATGGATCAAGTTATTTTGAACTTGGGGTCGAATGCGAATTTTTTTCCTAAACATACATGGGAAAGAATGTGGAGACCTGTGCTTTAGTTGCCTCCAATCCAATTGAGGATGGAAAATCACCAAAAGATTGTCCCCATGGGAAGATTGGAGGGAGTGACAGTAGATATTGAAGGCACAAGTGCATTGGCTGATTTCGAAGTGATAGAGATTGTCGATGACAATAATCCTTACCCCACACTCCTTGGGATCAGTTGGGCTATTGACATGAATGGGGTAATCAATTTTAAGAAGTAGACAATGTCATTTGAGAAGAAATTGCTCCACGTAGTAGTACCTTTGGACCCTGCAGAAGGACTACATTATACTGAACTGGTCTGCAATTATGAAAGTGACGATGATTTGGACCAGATCTACAAAATAACAACGCGATACCAAGATTGGGTGAATCTGACAACAGATGGACGCATTTCATGGGACCGCGATAGTTCTTGTACATCAGATTCAGATGAAGAGTTAGAATACTAGAAGAATAGGTTGCATGAAGTATCTACACTGCACTATAACATAATGACTAAATTGTTGCACTGTGTATCATCAGAGGTAAGGAGTTTGCCTTATTATGATGGTATAACTAATATAGATCAATTTTTGGATGGATTTGAAAGGGAAGTACCAGAGAAGCATCGCTTCCAAGCCTCGGTTTTGGCGTTTCACGCTACACCCGCCAGATGGTGGGGTACACACAAAGACAATTTTTATGGATGGCACGAGTACATAAAAATGATGTGGTTGTGGTTTGGTCACCCAAAGGTGCGACTGACAGAGAAATATGATGGGAGGAGTGATCCGCACGATCACTTAGCAAAATGGACTGCGCTTATGGAGCAGAGCTGCAACCGGAGTGGGTACATTTGTTCTGTCACACTTTGGATGTAATACCAATGAATTGGTAACTGGAAAAAGAGCTCCACCACGAAAATGACGAGTGAGATAATTTGAGACAGGGGTTTTTGATGAAATTCAACTTTGAGGATGGATTAGAATGCATTGATGAAGCATTACAGGAGGTCAAGGCAACGATCTTCAGAATTCGCATGATCCCTTGGATTTGATTCAACCAGATTGGACCACCCAACTACACCATGCACTGGAGTGCTACAATGTGACTGCTGAAGAAGAAGACGAGGATCCAAGGAACTTTAATATCCCAGAGGAAGAAGGTCACCACGAAGTTGAGGGACCGCAGATAGAGAATCTAGATATCACCGCGCCACTGAAGACTAGACAAGTGAACATTGGAAGAAAGGCGGAGCCAAAGTTTGTGAAGATAGGGGACATTTGGGATGATGCCACATTAGATAAGGTTGTTGAGTTGCTCCATGAATATCAAGATTTGTTCCCTACAAAGTTTTCATACTTGAAGGGGCTGATAAGCAATTTGGGAGTGATGAAAATAATGTTGAAACCAAACTCGAAGCCTGTTAAGCAGAGGCCATATCACCTTAATCCTAAGTACAAGGAAAAGGTCTGCTTGGAGGTGGAATAGATGTTGGCAACAGGTATTATTGAACCATTGGAGGAATCTTATTGGGTAAGTCCTATGGTAGTTCAGGAAACTAAGTAGAAGGATGAAATAAGGATTTGTGTAGATCTCAAGAAGCTGAACGTTGCTTGCAATTCATGATCCTTTTCCAAATCCATTCACAGATGAGGTATTGGATAACGTTGGCAGACATGAAGCATATTCATTCATTGATGGGTTCTCTGGATACCATCAGATAAATATCGCGCCAGAAGATAGAAGTAAGATTACCTTGCGGTAATTCCTTTTGGACTTAAGAATGTGCCAGCAATCTTCTCGCGTGTAGTCATTGCAGCGTTCAAAGAATTCATTCACAAGTTTTTGGAGGTATATTTTGATGATTGGACAGTGTTTTGACTGGTAAAGCACCATGTTGCTAGCTTGCACTTGATGTTGGATAAGTGCCAAAGGTATCAGATCACGTTGAACTTGAAGAAATGTTTATTCTGCATCCCCTTCAGAATCTTGCTGGGTCATGTAGTGTGCAGACAAGGCTTAATGGTGGACCCTTCTAAGATCACGGTTATCATTAACTTGGAGACGTCAAGGAGTGTTAAGCAGCTACGCGCAACGCTGGGTCATACTAGATACTATCAGAAGTTCATAGAGAGTTATGCTCATATTACCACACCAATGGAAAAACTATTGAAGAAGGACACTACATTCTGTTGGCATGAAGAATGTCAACAGAGTCTAGATGTTTTAAAGGAGAAAATGGTTACCGCGATGATCCTAGTCTTCCCGGATTGGAAGAATTGATCACTCGATAACTTTTACAAGAAGGAAGTTGTCGAAGGCTGAAAAAAATTATTAGACAACAGAGCGCGAAGAGTTGGCTATGGTGTACGTGCTCCAGAAGTTCAGGCATTACTTACTAGCAGGACACTTTAAGATGTATACAGACCATTCTGCATTAAAGTACCTAGTCAACAAGTTTGTGTTGGGGGGCAATATGCAGATGGTTTCTATTGTTTCAAGAGTATGATATCAAAGTAATTCTGAAGCCAAGGTGATTGAATGCAGGGCCAGATCATCTGTCATGCATCGAAACAGGATAAGAGCCTACCAATTTAGAGGAGGGGTTGTCTGACATGCAGCTCTTTGTGGTGCGCATAGCAGACAACCATTTTGCAAACATTATCCGCTTCTTGACTACGGGAATGGCTCCAGAAGGATACACTAGTCAACAAAAGCAGGAATTAGTGGTGTGCGAAACAGATTTTTCTGTTATTGGAGGTCACTTGTATAAGATGGGATCGGATGAGATACCGCGACACTATGTGCTTGATTTGGAATGAAGCAATATTGTAGCTGAAGGTCATGGAGGGGCTGCGAGAGGCCATTATGCAGGAAAAACAACAGTGCAGAAGATATTACGTGCTGGGTTGTGGTGGCCAACATTTCATAAAGATTCCAAAGCATATTGTAGGGCATGCGATGCATGTCAGAGAACTGGCAGGCCATCATGAAGGGATGATCTACCTCTGAATCCGCAGGTCTCATTGCAACCATTTGAGAAATGAGCGATTGATTTTGTAGGACCAATTTAGCCTCCATGAAAGAAGACAGGCACGCAGTATATCATCACCGCAACCGAGTATTTGACCAGATGGGCAGAGGCAGGGACGGTAAAGGACTGTACAGGGGCAACAGTAGCTAAATTTTTGTTTGAGTGTGTGTTGACCAGGTTTGGTTTCCCAAAAATTTTAATGAGTGATCGTGGTACGCACTTCCTTAATGAAACAATTAGCGTGCTGATAGAAGAATTCCAAGTTTATCATCAGAAGAGTACACCAAATCACCCTCAGGCAAATGGGATGGTTGAAGTGTTTAATAAGATATTGGAGAACACGTTGACAAAGGTTTGCATTGCACAAACGAATGATTGGGACGTGCGCATACCAGCTGCGTTATGAGCCTATAGAACTACTTGTAAGAAGCTTACTGGTTAGACACCGTTTAGGTTGGTCTATGGCATAGAGGCTATGATGCCTATGGAGTATATCATTCCTAGTCTACACATAGCGGCATTCACAGGGATGGCGGACCACGGAGCCTTAGAAGAGTGGCTCGTGCAGCTGACAGAGCTTGAGGATGATAGATTTTTGGTTGGATTCCATCAGCAGGTGTAGATGGAATGTGAAAAGGCATGACACGATCAACACATCAAACTATGCACCTTCAAGGTAAATGATTTAGTTTTATTATATGATAGTAAATTTGATAAGTTTCTAGGAAACTTTCAGATGCATTCGCTGGGGCCATATGTTATCAAAGAGATTATCGATGGTGGAGTAGTTTAGCTTATGAAATTGAATGGAGATACATTTCTGGGAAAAGTAAATGGCAGCCGATTGAATCCATACATCGAGGATCCATCTCAATGACTACATGATGGTGGCACAGTCTTAGCACTCCAGGCAGCTGCAAGGAGGCACATGACTATAAACTACACTACCTAATTTGTAGAGCTACGTGACAAAGGGTCTGCGTGAAACAGGAGGGTGCCACAGTACCATAAGAAGCACTAAGGGAGTTGCGCTATAGAAGGGGAGACCACACAACACAGCCAGAAAGTGATCGTTACCATCACTATTCATGATTTGACTGCTAGAAGATGGTTAAGAGGAGCGAGAAACTGGCATTTAAGGCCTTTAAGGCTGAATTTAAGAATGAAATCTTTGGAAATATTCTGCGAATCTCGAAATTATGAACAAATTTTGGGGGGAATGGTCGAATTTCAATTCGAATTCACCTATAAAATACACGTGGTTGCCCAACGAGAAACAATTTGCATTCTGAGAGTTTCTGAGTTGTGTTGTCTATTGCGTATGAACGTGATTTCTTTCAAGATTTGCTCACAAGCCCTGTGTTTGATCAGTATTCTGAGTCAGACATAAAGCTTATTCATGATATCATGTTAGGACCAGGCCCTGTAGAAACTGCAACTACGGGAGGGTCTATTGACTCTGAGGGAGCTGTCCTTGAGGTTGTGAGTATAGAGGTTCCAGCAACAGTGCTTATGGCGCTAAGGTCACCTAAGCTGAAGCCTACACTGATGAGAGGTCCCCAAGCCAAAGAAGGATAAGAAAAATAAGTTGATGCCAGTGCACGAGTCACTGCGAAAGCATGCAGCTACACAGGATCAACAAAAAGAAAAGTCGAGTGCAAAGGAGAAGGGGAAGGTGGTCGATTTGGAGGTAGAGGAAGGCGCGAAGGATATTGACATTAAGGGGGTGGACCTTATTTCTAAGCTACCTGAGTATATCCCTTTGCAAAAGGGCAAGGTGAAGGTCCCGAAGGACCCAGATTCCGAATAGTTCTCCCTCAACACACCCTTGTTTCGAGAGAATATCACCTTTGAATGTCCACGCTTGGTGCAGGTCTCGCAATTGAAGCTTGAAGACTGGGATTTGGCGGATAATGAGCGATTTCTCAACCTTGCTACTGACACCTTCATGCATAGGGTTTTATACAAGGAGTCTGGTGTCACTGCGTTGGAGCCGGTGGAATGGATTCGCGAAGTCAACAAATCAAGGTTGTTGAACCTGTTATGGGTGTCGCACTGTCACCGGTCAAAAATCAACCTAATTGTCATTAAGCAGCTAGTGTGCCTGGTGCATGATGGGTGCTTGTGGTTAAATGAATAGATCCCTATCACAGATATTTGATCCATCGGATCACCTTTTTACGCCATTTAGGATTGCATCCGTCCAAGGCATTTGGCGAAAGGACGAGTGAGCGCGACCTCGCTGAGAAGATGAAGAACAAGTTTAAACTTGTCAAAAAGCTGCGTGGGATCAATTACCAGCATTATGGACCCCGCGATCAAGATTTCCATGCAGATTCTGGATGGAAAAATTATGCAAAAGTGTCGCGCGAACGAGGTGTCAACACCAGTGGTTTCATTGGAAACATAGTGTGTGGAGGGTGTACAGTTCAACTAGGCACGCTACCTTTTGTAGCGAGTTCCTCACGAGATGCAGAGAGGCATAGAATGATAGTAAGATATTTAACTATTCATGGTTGTTTCTCTCAATTGTGCTGGTCACATGGGATTTACTAGAGTATAGCCAGTTTCCTCTTGTGGAGAAGGATTTACCGGAACCAGCAAAGTTCGCATCTCTTTGGGCCACAAAAGATGTTGCGTGGGTAACAAAAAGCAAACTCTTTTGGGTGTTGATGGAGGCAAGTATTCGCATGGCCATAAACCAAAAGCCGCGGTTGTCACCAACCATGTTTGAGTAACTCTCAAGGTACGTAGAGCTCAAAGTAGACTTCCACCATATTTACATCCGAGCACGCAAAGACCCTGACCAAAAATGGTTCGAATTATCCTACTTGGCCACAGATGACGCCATTGTAGAGGTCATCAAGCGCTGGCCAATAGACTGTCATGTTGCATTTGATGAGGTCGCCGAGACTAGCAAGTCTGCAGAGAAAAAAAAAAGGAAGTGACCAAAGAGAAGGTTTAGCTATTGGGTGAGAAGAGGAAGAAAGAGGCCGAGGAGAAGGCCCGAGTAGATGTGGAGTGTGCTGTAAAGGAACAGGCAGATCAGGAAGAGTGCGTCTCCAAAAGGAGTCAAAAGTCTCCTTCTTCCCAAATAGAGTAGGAAGAGCGGTTAGAGAAGGGCGACAGAGATCAGCAGGAAAGTACTCCCGTTCGAGTGAAGCCATACAAGGCACAAGAGAAGGAAGAACTACACAAGAAGGTAAAAGCCACTAAGTCGTTGCTAGATCCAATTACCTTTACGGAGGGAGACTTGGATGATATTGGAGATAAAGAGTGGGATACAAAAACAGAACTGTTGCAACAGTTTGAGCAGTAGCAAAAGCAAGCATTGGTAGCCATACAGATGGGTTTGCGTGAGCTGCAGATCCAAACAACTAGACTCTAAGAAGGTGCAAGATAGAGCAGCACTGCATCAACCAGTTTGGCATTGGGGACCACTGAAGTAGCGGAGATGATTCGGTCAATGGATCTTGGGGCAGTTGCATTGCCTGATGGAGCTTTGAATGCGGAGGCGGCTGCTGACAAGGCTATTATCAGCACTTTGAATAATTTGGGCCTCAACTTGGTCGCACTCCTGAGTGAGTTCCTTCATACACTACAAACATGTGTGATCGCAGAGATTAAGGCCTGGGAGCAGTGCGTGCTAAGCATGATCAGTGAGTACAAGGTCAACAATGAACAGATGTTCATGGAGAAAACAACAACACTGGAAGCATGGAAGAAATTTCAGGTGCAAAATGAACAAACTGTAGTCATGGTGGCCGAGGCATGCAGAACAGTCCTTGAATGCATATCCAAGAGGAATCATTGGTGGCTGCAAAGATCAGGAAGTTGGTTGCAGGTGTGCATGATGCAAAGATGGAAGTGGCCAAGAGTCAGTTTGAACTGAACCTAAAGATAGCAGAGCTTTAGTTGAAATCACATCCTTCAACTCCACTAGAGGTCAGAGAACAATGCGAAGCAGCTATAAAGGATGGATTCGTAGCAGTGGATGTCGCAGTGGGGGATTGCACCGTGTTTTTCGAGCAACTCATGGAGGTAGTCACGGAAATGCAGGAATATCCTAACCTGCAGAGGTTAAACATAGAAGCCCGTGAATTTCAGTAGTGGTACGATGAAGCAAGAGAGACGACGCGCACCGTTGCTATATCAAAATGACTGGCCAAGCTGCATGAAGCAAAATAGTTGCTCGAACAAGTGGAGGTAGCATAAAGGAAAGAGGCGTCCTCAAGGCTATATTGGGGCCTTGGGTAGATGAGGCCTATGTTATCTCTGCCACCATTGAGGAGAAGTTGTCAAGCCTACAAATAACAAAACACAAGATCAACGAAGACAACACAGGACTAGCAACATAGCAGTTGGTGGAAAAAATCAAATAGGCAGCCATGCAAAGTGCGGCTGAGGTAGCAGTAGAACAAGTAGAGCTGGGAGGCCTCTGCCGTAAGATCTCCACAGCAACAGAGTGACTCGGGGGTGACTCACAATATTTGTGTTGCGGGCCTGTTGGGACATAATCCCCTAGGGTTAATTTTGGGGCAAAAGCCCAAGTTTTGGGGCAAAAACCCCAAATTTTGTTGTAAAAAATGTAAAGTCTCTAGAGGCTTTAGTAGATCTACCCATGGTCTGCAGACCATGGGATTGTGTAAAAAGGAGAGTCTTAGAGAGACTAAGGCATAATAGATATCAATAAAGGCGAATGTAATGGGTCATTAAGAGTAAGAGTGAAGAAGTCTTAGAGTAGAAGAGAGGCTCTACAATTGTGTGTGCAAAGTCCTAGAGTAGAGTCCGCAGTTGAGTGCGTGGACCCCTACTGCTGAGAGCGCAAGGAATTCTTGAGTCTGTAAGTAGAACTGAAGTATTAATAAAGAGATTCTTCCAGTAATTCCTATGTTTTGGCTATTTATTTTTGTTATGAATGAATGTGCTATTATGTTATGATGAATGATGGGTTTATGAATTAATATTATATTGATGCACGATTCTACATGATTTATATTGCCATATGAATGCAAGTAATAATAACTGTTTACGCGAAGAATATCTTGTTGCATGTTAAAGTTATTGAACACTTAAGCCGATCTGGGTAAATACGGAGTTAGGAGTAATCACATAGGCACTTAAGTGGTTGATTCACCTATTGAGGGTCTGTGAAAGACAGTCATAGAACTTTGTGAAGGTCTAGGGGTAAGTTAAAGAAATTCATATCGATAAGCCTTAAGGGCTTATCGATCTGTGCGAAGGAAAATTTAGTGCATAAAACGACATCAGGCTCATCTCTGGGTGTGGAAACTTGGTTCCAGCATCCCCCCATACTACTTCGAGTGAGACTTCAATCCACGCTCCATGGGTTGATGCTGAAATGGCCAGTAGTGTAGGGATTTGTTTGGCAAAGTTAACTCTGAACCAGGGTCAGGACCCACTAAGCCAACAATGATATGCCACTAGATGCCCCATTTGGGTAATAACTACACCAATAGCATAGTCAAAGGCATATGTCTCAATTTCAAATGGTTGTTGCAAGATTGGTAATGTGAGCACTAGTGCAGAGCAGATGTGTTGCTTAAACTCAGAAAAAACCTTTTGTTGGGATTCGAACCAATATAACTTTTCTTTCACTATGCCCTTGGTGACTTGACTCAAAGGCCAAGTGATATGATAGAATCGCAACACGAGCATTCAATAGAAATTGGCAAGACCCATAAAGTTGTGGAGCTCTGTTAGAGTGGATGGGACTGACAAATATTGAGTTACTTGTATCTTTTATGGGTCCACATGCACACCCCACTCATCAATCATGTACCCCAGATATTGAACTTGGTCCATATCAAAAGTGCATTTCTCCGAATTGGCACACAACTTGTGTTGCTGCAAGGTTTGGAGGACCTATCAAATATGGTGTAGGTGTTATTCCCAACTCTAACTAAAGATCAAGATGTCATCCAAATACACTACCATGAATGAGTTGGTGAAGGGTTACAAGATGTTGTCCATCAGCCTCATGAAGGTTATGAGGGCATTCATCAACTCGAAAGGTATGACCATCCATTCAAAAAGGCCCTCCTTAGATTTGAAGGAAATCTTCCAAACATCAGAGGGGTCTGTAAGGTCATCAATCCTTGGGATTAGATACCTATTCTCGACAGTGATCTTATCCAACACCCAATAGTCAATACAAAGCTCCTAGGTTATGTCCTTCTTCTATACCAAGACAATCAGGTTCACATAGGATGATGAACTTGGATTGATGTGCCCTTTATGCAATAGATCCTAATCTTCCTCTTGATTTCATCACTCTCCATAATAGAGCATCGATAGATCGGTCCATGGGCACCAGCATGCACGGGGTTAGATCAATGGATTTCTTTACTTAACAGTGTAGGGGTACCCTCGTGGGTGAGGTGAAGATGTCCTTGTACTCCTACATGACCTTTTCCATCTACTGATTTCATACAAAGGAGACTTGTATGGAGGTTGTTGATGTGGCCACAATATTGCTCTTGCTTTGAGGGTGAATCATAAAGAATACAAATTTCCCAGTCTGGGAAATGATATTACTGCATTGTTTAGTAGAGATCAAAGAAAAGGTGGTAGGCGACACTACCTCTAGTATCTGGTACAATTTCTTACCCAAATCAATAATAACGAAACGATGTCTAAACTCATATATAACATGGCGCTTCCATAGGTATGGTTGACCTAATAAAACATCACAGACTTCCAGAGGGGTGACATGTCACAATACCTGATCTCCAAAGGGCTTGATGTTATAAGGAAAGCGACATTGTTGGCTGACAGGGAGATCTTTCCCTTGGTGGAGCCACCTGATGGTGTACGACTATGGGTGCGGCGTTGTTGGCAGCCTCAATCTCCTAACGACTTCAGGTGAGATCAGGTTATTCTAGCTCCCATTGTCAATGATGAACTTCACCCGTGAACCCTTTACTCACATTTTGATTATAAGACGTGCTCTCTTTCATCTCGATCCTGAAGTTCTGCCTTTTTCAGTTTGGTGGTGGCTACCATCACATTCGGTTCTACATCAATGATCTTCTTTCCCTTGTCAGTTCCCTTATTGGGTTCTAACTCAAAATTAGAGTATGCATCTATCAATGAGTCTTCTATCTCGACCACAAGCACTTGCTTTGTGTGACATTTGTTGATGTTGTGAGTAGGAGTTTTATGGAACTCACACCACTTGTCGGTGTCCTTCTTTTCCTTCCTGATATACTTCGCTTGCAGATTCGAGGAGTTTTCCTAGGGGGTCATAACCTAGCTCTTATTTTTGTTCTATGCCTTGGGGGTGCCTTTGATCTAATTTGGATTTACAGATCCAAAGTATCACTTCTTCTACTTGAATTTATGCTCAATATTGGCAACATATCAGTATGCTGCAGCGATCGAGGAGATGTTCATGAACTCCATTTCCTCTTTAATGTATTTATGCCAACAACCACGATATTTGAGCACCATATGTTTCTCATAATATTTTATACCCAATGTTGTGCGCAGGGTATGGAAAAGATTCATCAGCTCATCATCTTGATCCCTTTGTTTCCAAAGGATAGTCCATTGTATGTACTTGTATTCATAGCTCCCGATAGGGTAATACTATTCCTTGATTATATCTCAAAAATGATTCCAAGTGGGTGTGGCTGAAAGCAATGAGGGTTCTCTCTCATCCTTTTTCTCATAGTAGGTTTCCACTAGGTCCCTTTGATGTGGGGTGGGGGGGGGCTTTGAGGAGTGAAAAAGTAATATTTTCCTTATTGGAAAATTTTTGAACTGAAAAATATACTTCCAATAGATTTAACCATTTGTCTACAACATCTGTATTTATCTGGCCTTCAAATATGGGAATGTCAAAGTTGACTTGTACCTTAAAGGGAGTGGCTCCTCTAGAGTGGTTGTTGGATGAAGATACATCACCTGTGGGCATCCGCCAAAGGATCTAGGCAAATTTGTCCATCATCGTGTTTCTTTGTCGCTTAAGGGCTTCTTCGAGCAATATTTTAAAAGGATCTCTTGCTCCCTCTTATTTATTTTCTTCCACCATCGAAGATCATCGGTGTCGGTGAGGCCAGTATTGCAAAGGTTCAATCAGTTCAAGCCCTAACTCCTTATACCCTAACCTCATTGGGCACATGCACAGAAAAACAGAGAAAGAGTAAACCACTCTAGTACCACTAATCCATATTTATGAAGAAACAAAATGAAATACAGGTATAAATAAAAACACAGAGAGACAATGAACAAAACTTCAATTCATTAATAACAAAGTACTGAAAAGTATATACATGTACAATGTAAATAAACTAGCTCAGACGATGGCAACTTATCTTTGAGAAGAGATGTAGCAGCTACATACCTTTGGAACTGTGTTAGCATGAGGTTTAAGGGCCCTTTTATTATTGAACAACAAAGGGGAACCCTAAACAACCAAAACCCTAACCCTAGGAGATGGAACACCAAGAGTTTGTGGGCCCCGTTGCGGTTAGTTGGACAACTAACTTCTCGAGATCATAACTTGGTCATATGATCTTCTTTCGGCGTGTACGCTACCTTGTTAGAAAGGTATTTTTGACTACTACAATATTTGCATCAAATGCATAGGCACGGACCTACTGCGAAACTAAAAATAAGTTTTTTAGGGAGTCAAAACAACTCTGGAAGTTCAAGATCCGAAAAACTACTAAAAATAGTAAATTGTGCTATAATCAAGGAAACTAATGAATCTAGCTGAAGGTCTACGTGGATTAGGCGAGTGGCCACCAATATCCACATGGATCACTTTGTCTCCTAGTTAAATCAATAAATTTGAGTTTGTATACTAAAAGTAGATTTGTACATGAGTTGATTGCTGAGATCTAGCAATCGAATGGAGTTATTGTTAATTAAACTCAATTATCTGAGCTCTAGTCTAGAATAGAATCAGTGGGAGTATAATTGAGTAGTAGAATTGTTGTTAGCTCATTGATCTCTCAGTTAACTGGTCAATTTATTAAAAATAACCCTTGTCATGCATGGAATTTGAATTTCTTAGTTGGAGTCGAGGAAAAGTCACATTGTAATTATCAATTGTATACTACTTAAGTGTACAAGTTTCACATTACAATAGGTAGTCAATTCCTTCAGTATTTGTGCAAGGAAATAGAGAATTTTCTTATTTTAAGGGCTAATTTTCTCAAGGATTGCGCAAGGAAGTATAAGGAAGGTTGAGGGTTATTTTGGTTAAGTGTTGGTCATAGCAGGAGATCATAATTGCGGTGCAGTGTGTGCTTCATGTGTGAGGTAGTCATTTTAATTGATCCATATTCTCATATGAGTTAATGCAAAGCAGCGAAGGGGTTTTTCCCAATTGGATTCCCTTATAAAATTATTGTGTTCTTTGTGTTTTGATGGTTGCATGTTATTGCATATGTTTTTATTGTATGCTTTCCCTTCCACAAATTGAGTAGAATAATTTTTTGTCTATTATTTTCAGTTCGATTTCATTAGCAGCTACAAATTTCTTGTCATTTCTACAAGTGTTAGAGAAAAGAAACAAGTATGGCAATAATTCTCAAATGTGATAATCAAGGTTCCATCACCTAATATATCATACCAAGTCAAAACATATTGAAACATAACATTATTTTGTACAAGAAAAGATACAATCAAAAGAAATTGGCTTGGCATATTGCAGTACAAATGAAAATGTGGCCAACTTATTTGCTTTTTGGAAAGACTAATTTTGAAATTTGTAGAAACAAGTTGTGTGTTGTAGAAAATTCATTTCTAATGGGAGTGTTAGGAATAATTGAGAAACTGAAGTAGTTAGAAGTTAAAACAAATAAGTTCTAGCAAAAATCTAGGTTTAACACAAATAATTTATCTAATCCTAGTTTTAGGAGTTGATTGTGTCAATGTAAATAATGTTCATAAAAATTAAGGTAAAAAAGAGTAAATCTTAACACTAACTTGAATTGAGTATTTTTACTTTTACATAGTAGGTGAAGAATCCAATGCTACCCAACAACAATAATAATGTCTTATTAGTGCCCGTAGGGGTTTGGTCTCGTGGTTAGCGAACGATTTGCTAAGTCGTTCATGTCATTGTGCAAGTCACGGGTTCAAGTCTTGTCTTACCCTGAGGGGTCGTTCCTTACGGGCTGGGCGGTTCCTCGTAACTGTTATAGTGGCAGTCGGTGGGATTCGACTCGACCTCGTGTAACGCGAGTACGATATCACCGTCGTTGCCGATTCAGCGAGATTAAAAAAAAAAAAAAAAATGTCTTATTAGTCCCTCACATAACATGAAATATTTCCATGAACACTTTTAATAACTATAGCTGAATTTTAAAAATATGCTAGATTTTCTATAGCTTATTATATTGTTTTGCGAAATTAAATAATTATGAGAATATTGTAATTAAATAAAACAATTTTGTTATTTAAAAAAGATAAAATTAATAAATTTTGATTGGTTAATTAATTGTAGTTGAATATTACATAATAGAAACAAAAAATTAGAAAAAAAAATATCTTTAATTTAAGAAACAATTAAATAATTATGAAAATATTATAGTTAAAGAAACCAATTTTTAATTTAACAAAAATAAAATTAGTGAAAATATACAATTAATTGTAATTTAACATGACAAAATAGAAATAAGTAATATAATTGTCAATAATTCATAGCTTCATGTAAGTACATGAATTTCTCCATTTACCACAAAGAAATCTTTATGTAACTAAGGTATTATCCCTATGTGATTTATCAAGCAAATAGTTTCACCCATGATTAATTTAAGTAATAAATAACTAACCTTACTAAGTAAGCATGGTCTTTAAGCTTACTACTATGAAGAGTTCAAACAACCATAGAAATAGTGATTATTGTGGGTCAAACATCAACCTTATTCTTTGTAAAACCTTGCAGACATCATGTAAGTACATGAATTTCTCCATTTTCCACAAAGAAATCTTTACTTAACTAAACTATTATCCCTATGTAATTTATCAAGCAAGTAGTTTCACCCATAATTAATTTAAGTAATAAATAACTAACCATACTAAATAAACATGCTCTTTAAACTTACTACTATGAAGAGTTCAAACAACCACAAAAATAGTGATTATTGTGGGTCAAACATCAACCTTATTCTTTGTAAAACCTTATTATTATTATTATTGACTATTAAAGTATCAATTTTAAAATCCAATCACATATTATTATCTTGGAAGAATATAACATAACGTATTCAGTGTTTCATTGACTAAAAAAAATTTAAAACTATGGAAAGTTTAATGTTATGAAATTAAATTTATTATTTAAATACTTATTTATATTTATTCAAAATATGATGGTTGAATGCACCCCTCTTATGTGTAATGATAGCAGAATTGGTTTTGGTGTACTCTATTATTAATACTTGTATTATATCACTAAACTACTATACAATATAAATATAAATAATTTGAAAAATAACATTATATATTAATTACTATGTACTATAAACACAAATGTTTTGTAATTAAATTCAAAATTTTGATTTTATCGTTGGTGTAAAGTACTAAATAGACCATTTTTATGGGTTTTATTTTTTAATTGACAAAAAAATTATTTGAAAAAATATGGAAAAGAACATGTGTACAATTTGTACAACTCTCATTATATCAATCTATACTCTAATGATATGACATGTGTACTATAATATGAGCATTATATAAACAAATTGCCATCATTAAATATTAAATAAATAATTATAAATTGTTAATCATCTTTTATATATATATATATATAATAAATATATATAACTTTTATCTATCAAAAAATTAATAAAAAAAGTTAAACAAATATTCATATAAGTCATTTTACAATTTATTATTGTTTAGAGTATATAGAATACATTATGACATTAAAATATTTTATAACTACACTACAAGTAACTCTAACTATAAAACCTTGTATACATACACCAACAATAATATGAACATATCTATTAACACTCATTTTCAGCTTTCTAACCAATGTACCATTGTGTAGTGTAATAATACACATTTATTTCTGCCCGCCATCCCATAAAATAATAATCTAAACACTTGTATTGCAACTTGCTTCTTTCCCCGCACTAATAAACACGCATTTTGGGTATTCCATCAAATGTGCTACTGTATACTTCAATAATAAACACATTTAGTTCCGCCCATTATCAACGGTACTTTTGTAACTAGAAGATTCATCTCTGGATTCTTTTAGTAGTACAGATGAAGAATTTCAAGTAAATGTGGGCCATTTTAGTGATTCAGATTTATCATAATGTTCTTGTTCAGATTCTGATGAATGTGCATGCCATGTTTTCTATGATGATGTTTCTGAAATTTCTGACAGCTCCAGTGAAGAAGAAAGGCCAAAGCCTCCCAAAGAAAAAGTTCTCATGGCATCTACTGAAGAAGAAGCTGAGATGAAGATTTTATCCCAAATCAGGAACATGGAAGAAGGTGCAATGAAAGATCGCCTGATAGAAGCCTTCACAGAGCAACTCAAATCTAAAGCTTCAAAAGACTCAGGTAAGAAGCCATTGTTTGTTGACGCTTCATATGAAAAGAATACTAAATCTTTCCAAAGGCATCATCAAAAACCAGGGAAAATAAGATCCCTGACTTTGGGAGAAGTGAGTGGTGAAATTCACCAACTCAAATCAGAAATCTCCGCCATCAAAGCACAGATAGCAGAACTAAAGAAAGGAAAGGAGATTAAAGAAGAAGAAGAAGAAGAATCCTGGAATACAGGATCTCACCACAAAGAAATTGAAATTGTAGAAGGAAGGTCAGACCCGCATTTTGGTTTTCAGGATATGAGATTATTTACTATTACATATCAACAACACCATGTTAAAGTAAAAATTTGTATCCAAGATCAAATATTCTTTATGACTGCATTGCTGGATTCTGGTGCTGACATCAACATTCTTAACATTAAAAACATTCCAGCAAAATATTGGGTTTCTGCAGAAAGGGAAGTGGTAGGACTAGGAAATAAGAAACTCAAATATGAAATCCCTAGAGCTTCCTTATGTTTTGACACTCATTGTGTGTATATGAAGTTTGCTATTGCAGACATACCTGTTGACTGCATATTAGGTAATGTCTTTCTAGCCGCAGTAGAACCGCATGGCTCTGCAAGGATAAAAGGAAACAAATCTGGTTATTTCATCTCTGTACCCACATCCAGAGGTACAAGAAAAAGAATTGAGCTCCCCTATGTTTCTACTCCTCGGGTCTCCACAATGGTCCAAGCCATGCAGAAATTGGACAAAGCAGAATCCTTGCTAAAAGATCTTAAAGATCTAAAGGGAAAACTGAG
>APFE030151804.1:0-13634 GCA_000404065.3 Pinus taeda
AAGGAAGCAGTTTGGTTTTAGAGATTGTGTTCAAGTATGGGGTTAGTACAGGGAGCTATAAGGATAGACTGTGACAGCAAAAGTGAAATTTTCTTGGCAAAGAACCCTACATATCATTCAAAGACAAAGCACATTGAAGTGCAGTATCACTTTGTGAGGGATATGATAGAAGACAAAAAAGTATTGCTGGTAAAAGTGGACACTTTGAAGAATACTACAGATGCATTGTTATAATTTGTGAGCTCTGAGAAGTCCTCTTGGTGTAGAGAAACAATGGGCGTTGCAGGGTTGGATAAATGAATAAGCTCTCTTGTGGCCCCCTATGGAAAGAAAACAACAAGTGGGAGAATGATGGGTTTTGTTATATTCTTTCCACGATTAGCCCACATAGTTAACCGTGGGGTTAGAGGGGGGGCGGAGCCCCCCCTTCGTTGTGCCGACTGCATAGTGGGGGGGGGGGTCACAGTGGGTTTTGAGGGGTTTAGGTAACCCCACTCAATGGGGTCTGGGGTAGCGCCCCATAAAATTTTGTTTTTGGACCCTATATTAGGTTGGGTGGACCTACCTATGGTTTTGTGCATGATTTTTCGCACATGGCTTTGGATGTGATGGTTTTCAGTCCATAGTTTTGGACGCGATGTTTTTCGGTCCATGGTATTAGATGATTTAGAATGTATAAATATGTATTGTAACATTGAAAGGAACATAATGAAAAATCAAGATTGTAGTCTCGGTTTTGGGATCCAGGAGAAAATATCTATGTATATGTGTTTTATGTGTTATGCTCTCACATTATTTATTTTCTGTATTTTAGAATTTGTATGCAGGTAATTTCTGTACAGGGTTAAAACATACAATCATTAGTATCAATGATTCCGAGGACACAAGTAATGGAGTGATGGGTGGCTAATGCGGAGATGAGGTCCAACTTCAAATTTTTCCATAAGGTCATGATTCCTCTCACAAAACCTATGGTCGAGTTGGCTAAGTATTTGTAAGGCTTGAAGCAATATTTTTTAAGGATTGTAGAGTGAGCCAAATCTAGTTTGGTTTCCTGAATAAAGAGGATGTTAGGATTATAAGATAGGATTCGTTTTTTTAGGATTCGTTTCTTTCCAGGACCATTTAGTCCTTGTATATTCCAAGAAATGCAATTCATAAGTAAGGAGAGGGGGTTAGGGCTAGAGATTTGACCTTTCCTTCATTTATGAGCTTGGTAGCTAGTTCTTGGAGGAGTTAGTTGGTGGTCTTTTTCTGCTTGGTCCTTTGGGGTTGTACAGTCTTGCTGGAATTTTTGCCATGATGCCTTTTGATGCGTTCTTGTCCTGTGAGGGGTGGACTACTTTGTGTTTTAGTTCCTCTTGGAGTAGGTAAGCCTCTTCTATTTCTTGAAGTTGATGTTATGGGATTGCATGTATTCCATTTATCTTCCATTCTTCTGCAATGGATGCTAAGTATACCCCTTTCAGTGCTTCTTCTATGGCACTCTCCTCTAGTGTTTCCTCAGTCACTATTTGTTTCATTTCAATATCCTCTTGTGAGTGCTCATTTTCCCTGTTTCTATGATATGCATCTCTATCCCCTTGTTCCCTGTTTGCTGTGTTTTTCTTATCTTGTCCTGCTTCATGTCTTGTTGGGTACTTTGGATCTGATTGTTCTTGTATGTTGAGCAGGGCACCGAATTGGTTCTGATTTTCCGTAATTTGTTGCTCCTTTTTTGGATTGGTTTTTTTTCAGTTGTTCTTGTTCCTAGAGTTGACTCTCGTGTATCCTTCACTGTCCTTTTTCTTGCTTTCCTGATCCATATTTTGAGGGGGGTTATTTATAGGACAATCTTTAAAGAGATGGTTGTGTTCATGACACTTCATGCACCTGAAGGGGATGTGTTCATAATCTATACTTTGTAGCGAGACTTCGTCCCTGAAAATTAATTTTATGCCGTCTAGGAGGGTTCGAGAGACATCTATATACACAAATATTTTGGCATAGGAAATGTAGTGCGCATTTCTAGTTGCTTGAGACATTTTTATATACTCCCCCATCTAGCCTCCTATGCTTTTTAGGACCGAGGGAGCCCATTAGTCTACTGACAAGGAGTAGAGCCACACCCAGGATGGTACTCTTGCGAAGTCCTCCTTCTCCAGTGTGAAGTTTTCTTTCCAAAATCTCATGTATAGGCCTGCTGAGTTGAAGAAATAAGGACCTCCTTCAAAGATTATGTCTCTAACTTCTAAGAGGTCGAAGATTACTGTGAAGAATCATTTGGAACCCAGCTCGAGTTTGATTTCCCCCCTAGGTGTCCATTTACTTTGTATCCACCATTTCAGGGCTTTTTTTGTCAGCCAAATGCCCATGAATTTGCAAATGACTACGTGTTCTTGCATGTATATTCTCTGTAGATCGCCACTCCTGAGTCTTGGATTTCTAGCTCTAAAATTTTATTAGCTATGGGGTTGCAGTTGTTCCTTGTTTTTTCCTTTCTTCTTCCTGCTGACCCTTACCATTTGCGGTGTTGTCCTTGGTGGAAGAGGGGCTAGCAGAGGTAGTTCCTTTTGCTGCATGCATCTCTTTTCTTTTTCCTTTCTCAAGCCCGGTTTCTCTATTTTCGGGAATCTCTCCCATGGAGCGAAAGGCAGTGTTGGAGGTCAATTTGGTGAAGAATGATTCTTGATCTGGGGGCGACTAGTAACCGTGTCTTTGAATGAGAGAGTTGCGTGACTCGATTTCAACTCCGTCATGGGGGAAGGCGAGAAGCGCAACTTGTCCAGGGTAAGGTGCACCAATGGCGGCCGCCAAAGGGGCTGAAGGGACTGTCTAGGTTAACAACCATCGATGATCCTCGAGGGTCCTGATCTTCACTATAAGATTATTTTAAAATTATAATATTAAACTATGATTATAATATAATATAATTATAATAAAAATATAATATATTCATATTAACTGAACCATGCTAATTCAAGATTTTAAAACCAAAATCTTAAATGATACATGGCTTTTGAAGTAGTATGAAGCAGGTGGGATTTAGTATATGTGTGAGGTGGAGTGAGGTAGGAATGATGGAGGAGTGGGAGTTATAAGGGAAACGAAACCTTATAATAAAACTTTTTGGTCACAATATAAAACTTAAAATTGGAGCTTGGAGGCTTTTGTAATATCACAAGTTTTAAAAGGGGCATGAAATGAAAACTCCAATACACTGATGTTTCGATATCGAAAAATCGGATATTTTAAAAATCAGAGATTTTAAATTTACGCTTTTAAAATCGAAAATTTTAAATCGGATCTTTCAAAATTGGAGGTTTTGTTTCAGAGCATTTTAATATTAGAATTTTTATTTTGGAAGGGAGGAGGTGAGGTGAAGTGAGGTCCACTTGGAGTGGAATTAAAAATTCTACAAAATAAGCTACACCCACTTTGCAATTTTGAGATTTATAGTTTGGTAATTTCTTTTAGGACTAGGAATTGGAATAAATTACAGAGAACCCAAAAAATCATTTTTTAACTATTCTACAATTTGGCTGGGTGATTTTGTAGGAATGTTAGTGGAAAATGAAGAATTTAGTAAAAATTAACTAGGGATTAATATTTACAATTAATTACTAATTTAATTACAAAAATTAAAATAATATATATTTTGTACATTTTTTAACCGAGAAAGTAAAAATTATCGAACTTCAGATAAGCACCATTTTGGATTGCAGACTACTGTGGTGTGATTTTTGAAAGCACCATTTGTGAACCATGTAACCAAATGAGACAAAATAAGTACCGATGGAAAGCTAGTGAAAATTAAAACTCAATGAAGTGATCAAAATAGAAATCTGATGAAAAAAAAAAACAAAATTGTAGGACACTTAACCAAAAGAAAATATTAAAAAAGTGATTTAGCCAAAAATCAATGGAAAGGATCCCCATTATTTGAAGTAAATAAGTCAAAAATGGGGGGTGTTAGATTTTCCTTGCAATAGGTTGATACAGTGTCAAGCCATTCACTAGAGTTCCTTTGTGTCTATGAGTTGCCTCACGCGCAAGGCATAATTTTCAAACAGATCGGGATGGGTCTCAATTCTAGGTTGTTTTGGCAATATAGATAACCCTCGGATCTGATACTTAAACTAAAGGAAGCCTCCTCTTTGTGATGTAACCCCTTTCTTGTGTTTCTTGAGGCATCTCACCAAAACCTATTCAATAATAATAGTTAAGACATGGATTTTTAATAGTTGATATGCTGCTAACTATCTTCTCATAAATCACTACAATGATCTTATGATTGTAGGTGTGTTTGGACAATATCACTTTGGAACCAAAATAGATTTTCATTTTATCCTTTTCATCTGAGTAAATATTGTATTTTTATATTTACCCTGGCATCACAGAGATAGTCAACTTGCCCTTTGCTTGGCTTCCTAACACTATGGCCATGCAGCCAAGGCAACATATGGTTTATAATGAACCAATTTTGATATTAGAGTTGTATATAACGTAATCAAGGACATGAATTAAACAAAGAGGTGTCACGCTTTCTAGTAAAGAATTTAGAACGTTATGCATTAGCTGATACCAACACTTTTCAAACAGTACCGCTTAACTTAAATATAACTTAATTAAACTAAAAAATAATAAAGATAAAAATTTCATCACAAAAATAAAATAATTAATAAAATGTTGTATTGCTAAATGCCATCACATAAGATTTAAAAATACAACATATACACTTTAATATATATATATATATATATATGTTTTTAATATAATAATAAGTCATTTTAAATTGAAAAAAAAAATCAAAATAAAAAAGTTAACCAAACAAAAATAAAACTAACAAAACATAGTAACTAGATAAAGTAAGTTATTAAAAGATCCCATAATAGACATAATTATTCATATGTCATTAATTATTTTTAATTATTAGATTATTAACTACTTTAGTACTAAAATTTTTATATATATATTTTTAAAAATGAAAATTTATTATCATTTAATTATTAACTAAATATCTATAAATAATATAAATGTAAAAAAATATCAATAAAACTTATTAAAATGAATGTAATTTTGCATTTCTTATATTGGTTAATACACACAAAATTGTTAGTTTAAAATTTTAATTAAATAAAATTTTGATTAATATATATCTATATTTTAACTCATTGAGTGCAATGCATATGGGATTTTACGATTTTTAATAAGCATTATAATTAACGGTAAACCATGTTTTAGTTAACTTTAATTACAATATTATTTAATAAGTAAAAGAGTACGACATTTTGCTATATTATTTTTATATAATATTTTCATTTTAACCTAATCAATGAGTTTACCTAAAAAATTCAATGCAAGGATATGTAATTTTAAATTTTAATTTTAATTTATAAATTTAGAAAATAAAGTTTTTATTATTTTAAAGTAATTTTTTATAAAATCATAAAAAATGAACAGGTCCTACATAGAAATACAAATTGTTCCCGCTATCATTCTACCCATTATTTCAACTTTTTCCAAACATTTTGTATTTACATATAAACAAAATATTAAAAGAGGCATACTTTTATGGTTTACAAAAATATGAAATATGACACGAAGAGAACATTGTCCTTTCAAATTTGGTATTAGTGTAAAGAAGTTGGAAAAAATATTAATAAATTTAAAAAGATGTGGAAAATTTAAAGAAAGTGTTTTATTTAATATAGTATATCTTATATATATATTATATTTATAAAAATTTATTGCAAAAATAATAATATTTAAAAGATTTATTATTTATCATATTGAATTAATTTTAAGATTATTATCATTAGGCACATTTTAGTCAAGTTGTATACAGTTATTTTGGAAAACAATATTAGCTTTCGGCTTGAAAGCCAGATTAAAAGGGCTAAAGGGAAAGTTGGGTTTAAGAGACATCACTCAATGGTGGATCATCTTGTTACTTATATGGGAATGCCAAAAAATAAAATCGATCTCATGTTGTTTTGTTGACTTTAGAAATTTTTTTAACATTCCTCCTAGGGAAACGCTATCGAAAAGTCTAGAAGAGATAATGGTTCCTATTGAGTTGAGGGTTGTGTCAGACCCGAGAATTGTTATACTTAATGCACATTTTTTGTTCATATGATGCCCTTGTTTTACCAATTTATGAACTCTTTCTACATTCTTTTAATGCAATAGTGAAGATTTGCGTTTGGGTGGTATTTTACATAAAAATACCTTTCTTATATATATTTCTAGGATTAATTCTCATTAAAATGTTGTTAATGTAGATTGTCTTGTTCTTGCATCACATAGGGATCTTGCACCAAGTATATGTGGAGCACCTCATTATTCAAGCTTGGCACAAAGGAAAATGCTAGCTGGTAGTACACACACGCATTTCGAATGATCTTGAATCATTTTTTATAGTTTGAGGTGGACTTATCTTTCATTGACATGTCCCTGCACTAAAGAGCAACATTCTTGCATTAGAGATTAGCTAATTTGGGGCTTTCATACATCGGCACATTTTTGAGAAAATACGAGAAAGGTTTTTATTCAAAATGTTGTTTAAACACCTCCACATCAATCAAAATGCACCTAGGCCGTACAGATGGATTTTTAGGGAATAATTAATGCTTCAACCCCAAATTCGCAGCAGCTTTCAAATGACCAACTTCCTGCTATCTTTGCGTGCAAACGAAGTCGAATATAAAAATTAAGGAACATGGGTTTTTATCCCAGTATAGGAAATTGAGTAAAGCATGGATTATTATCCAAAATTCACCACCGTTTGGGAGATCCAAAGGGGTCTATGAGGCAGATTTATAGAAAATCATGTAAATCAGAGATTTGCAAAAGTAGCCAAGCAATCCACTTTGTGCATGATTTCCCATGTAATGGAACTGATTCAGAAAATTCCAAGAGAAGTTGTTGTTGAAAAAATGACAAATTAGATTTCCTCCAAACTGTTTTCCAAATTTCGCATTGGACTAAGAGATATACAAGGATCTTTGAGGTAGTTTTATAAAAATGTTGTTTCTTCAAGGATTCCAAAATATGCCCATATTTGCAAACAAATGGAAATTACGTATTAGATTTGCATCTCCTTGATCAGATAATTGTTCTAATAGACCTCTTTGGATGGGAAGCTGTTATGATCCCCTCTCATTCAGTTTGTGCTTGGTTTGGCTTGTTCAAAGCCTGTCATGTAATTGTAAATTATTTAAAAGCCAAATCATGTCTCTATAGGGAGGACAGTGAGCCATCCTTTGTACTCTCATGCTGCTAAGATAAGTTTTGGGGGGCTTCCCCTTCCTAATATCAATTTGGAACTAGACTATGGAGCTCTAAATGTATAAGGACTAAAATTTCCATTAATAACAAACGTCAATGCCAGGTTTATGCATCTATTCCATCTATTTCTTGTAATGTTAATCTTTCTCTCATGGACTAAGTGTTTTCCTTAAAGGAAATCACTTTGGTTAGCTAGGGCCTAGCCAACCCAACTCATTCTCCCATTGTTATTATATTGTATATTAAGTACAAGAAGTGAGTGTTGTGAAGGTCACTTCTTAATGGTGAGTGTATAGGATTGATAATGCTCTTGTGTTTATTTTCCCTTCACCGAGTGATCTGATATTTGAGGGCTTGCATGTGTTGAGTGTGTTTTTATTTCTATTAAAGCATTTTTTTTATACTTTCTTAAAACACAGCAATATGTCTTGTATGTGAGAAGCTTCCTCTTGAATCATTTTTGGAATAATGGTTAGGGTTTGATCATATAAGTTTTGTTTAAAGATCTGTTTTTTTACAACAAACATACTCTAATCAAAGCACATATATTGTAACTATGTAGTGGTGTTAATCCTCCTGTATAAATCATTGAGTTTAAATAGTAATCCTTGCTTTGATAAATATCTGTAAACTGAATTTTAAGTACAAGAATCATTTACTATCACTTTTCCTATTCAAGATGGTAAGATACATATTTTATTTAATGATTGAATTCGTCTATACACAAGATATATTCAACACAATGACAAATGTTTAGATAGGATATACTTAAAGAATATTTTAAGTGGTGATCTTTTATTTAAACGCAAGAGTTTACTGTTTGCACTAATATTAATGAAATTTTCTTTTCACTTTCGCAATTAATATTCTTGAATTGTCATTTTCATTTGATTTGGGATTTCTTTTGTTATCGCTTGAGTTGAAGTTTTACTTTCTACACTTTTTGATTGCATGCTTGAAAACAAAATGTCTTGTTTTATAGGTTAAGGGATGCAAGGTTGTGGAGTGTAAATATATTTTGGTACAGAAACAAAGTCATACCAATATAAGAACATACTTGTTCTGAGTATGAGAATAGGATTGTTCTAGTGAAGGAATAGACTTTTTCTAAGTATGAGAATATGATTGTTCCAGTATAGGAATAGACTTGTTCTGAGTATGAGAATATGATCATTCTACTACGAGAACGGGGTCATTCTAGTACAGGAAACATAATTGATATAACACAAAAAAATAAACTTACTCTAATTTCCTAGTGCAAGAACTAAAGTATAAGAACAAAATTGTAAACTTAGTTTTATTGATAAATTAATGAGTAAATTAGCCAATACCCAAGCTGATTAGTGTGATTTTATTTTAGAAATTGAGTTGGGAGTTTATGCATTGGTTTCCAGATTGATTTCATAGAGGGGTTTTCTCTTTAAATTGTCAAAAGGTTGGGCTTGTTTCCAATCAATTAATAATTATGGTTTGCTATTATGTCATTAAGGTTTTCTTACAATTTTTTATGGATTGCAGGATTGGTTTTTATGCTTTCTCAAGTTTTCTTTGAAGTGTAAGACTCAATTTAATTTGTTTGGATTGATGTGAAAATTAGACTAGAATTTGATTTGCAGGTTGTTAGGGGCTCTCTATAGCATTTCTAGTGTTGTGCATCAAAGTTTACGAAATCCCATATTGAAAATTAAATGTTGGCCCATTAATATGCCCTATACTGCACCGAACATGTTGTTAATACTCGACTATATGAGAATGTTATTTCCAAGCTTAAGACCATCGAGGGTTGGTTTCAAGAAATTAAATGCAATACTAGAGTCAAGCAAGGGTGTCCCTTATTCCCTACCCTTTTTGCTATATAAATTGATAAGCTAGAAGAATGTTTGGAAGCTACAAGGTATGGTGGCCCCACCATTACTGGTATGGTCACAACTCTTATCCTTAATGCTAAAGATATTGTTCTTTTGAAATGAATCCATGAAGGTATCATGAAGCAACTAAGAATCCTCCAAGTCTTTGCTCCAAGATGGGTATGATTGTCAATAATGACAAGTCTAACTTCATGATAATTAAATCCAAAAAGATCACCTATGATAATATCATTTGTGACAACAACTACCTAGAAAAGGTTCCTTTATACAAATATCTAGGAATCGACATCCATCAACAATTTAATTTGAATTATAGAATTGAGAAAAGGATAAATGGAGGATGGAAAACTTACTATGGGATTGAAAACAATTGTAAGTCAGCCTATTTTTGGATTTGTAATTACAAAAAACTCTTTGGGATGAACACCACCCCTCTAATTTTATATGGATGTGAGGTTTGGGGTTACAGTATATATGGAGATTTGTCGAGGAAGATTGAGTAGACCCAAAAATAATTTACAACCTACAACATCAAGATTAAAGGAAATACTCCCTACCATATCCTCTTGACTGAAGCTAGCCTTTTCCCCATTTAAAGCATGGTTATAACTAGGTATCTCATGTAGAATAAGAAGTTATTCAACATGGAAGTGAAGAGGTTTCCTAGTCCAACTCTAGCCAAAACCCCCACCTTCAACTCTAGTGATGATGACATAAGGATGCCCAGTCTTGGCTAGACCATTGGGGGGAAAAGGAGGAGATAATCTTGAAAGATAAGGATAATATTAAAAATATTATTACTTCCAAAATTAAGAACAGGTTATGGGGTGATAAAGAGTTAGAGGGAAAAAGGAAACTAATATATTATTGTTGGAAACAATGTTAATACTAAAACGGGGGTGAATTATTATTATGGATAGTTTTAACTTCTTTATGCCAATTTATTTTTCCTTTTTAAGTTGACATCCATCCATATATCCAAAAAAAATATATATAATGTGGAAGCAACATTAAATCAACAAAAAAACGTAGAAACCATAAGCATCATACACATTAGACACAGGTTTTTCATGTGGAAACCCTTTCAGGAAAAAACCAAAAATATTGTTGTTGTTATTGATGTAAATAAGAGCTCCTACTCTATTACATAAATCTATTTTGTAAGAACCAAATCATAGGAAGAACCAACTCCATTTGATTGTTTGGTAGCACCAACTCTCTCTATTTGTAGACACTTATCCAGCTTACTAGAAGAACCATGTAAGGCACCAACCTGATGGGTTTCTTGCAAGTACCAACTTGCAGCTCCTTTGATTTAAGCAAGCCCTGACTTGTAGGAGGCACCGACCCCCAAGCCTTCTCAAGTTCCATTAGAGATGGGCGCAGCAAATTCCTGTATTGCAGGCACCAAACCACATTCAAATAACAACTAATTGTTCTCTATAGTTTAGCAGAAACTCTTCCTGATAACATCTTTTGTTCTCAGCTCACTCTACTACACTTTTAAACTCTTTGCAGCAATTCTTAGTAGCCCTCTAATTCACTTAACATCAACAGTCACTTAGCTCTTTCCCTCTCTGTTCTCCACAACACATAGTCTGCTCTCATCCTTGCTTCACACAACACAGGCTCATCTCTTAGCCTTCTGCTCACAGGCTCCTTCATCCTTCCACACAACACACGACTAGCTCACAACCTTTCATACACAACATACACTACTCTTGCCTTTAACACATATCTCACTAATTTCGAGGTCTCTTTTTCTTATGCTTAGGCATACTTAGCCTTTACACACAGAACTAGATCTTACACATCCTCGCACAGTAGGGAACTCCCACAGAGCACTTTTGTCTAAGGCTCTCATGCAACAATGTTGCATTCACCTCATTTTCTCCTCAGAGCACCTGAGTTTTGTTCCTCTGCCATTCACACAATCAATGCTTCCACCCTGGTAACACCCAGGTTGTTCCCATTGACTCCCAAGGGAATACGACCGGGGTAACCACTAACCAATCTTTGGATTACATCTTCTAGCCCAACTGTAATCAGAGAGGGCTCTCTCTTTAAGGTTTGTCTCTTTTTTGTGGAGATTTTAGGCTAGTTATGAAGTAAGGGTTTTGGTTTATGTTTGGTTGGAAGGATGTCTTTCTGTACCTGAAGTGGAAATCTGCAGATAATGTTAGTTCATTGGGAAATGGAGTCTGTGGCTACTGGTTGTTGAAATCTTGAGTTTGAGGAGCTGGGATTACAAGGCCATTTAAATACTTCATAAAACAAACTTGAAATTATGATGGTGAAATGTAAACAACCAGTGAAAAGCAATTAAGAATTTTCCACTAAGCTGCGGTGTGAGAAAGAGATATATTCCTCAGGAGCAAAACTTGAATTCCTGAAACAATAATCACTGTGGAAGATATAGTGTGAAAGGGTAGCAATTAAGAATTACACCTTTATTACTATAGCTAAAGAAAAACACTTATAATATCTTAGATTGAGTTCAGGGTAATCTGTGATTAAATCCTGGAACTACTCTTTTTCCTTGCCATTAACTGTAAAGCACAAAAACATGAAAGAGATATAAAAGACAACAAAACACATAAAAAAGAGTTGTAAGGAAAACTTATTGTGTCATGAAATACGTAGGAATCCTATAACATTCAGTTAAACACCACAATGCATCAAACAACACAGAGCTTTGGAAATTCCACCGCCTTTGTATTATTTTTCTGAGAATTTACAGTAAAAGAACTATATGAGAGACCTCAACAACATCCAACCCTGCAAACTCATGCGAGGGGGAATATATAGAAATGTTTCATACAAAATATCTCAGGCATTCAGTCATCTGAGAAATAAATATCTTCACCAACTCATACAGAAATAGATAAGGAGTTATTACAGCTTTCAATACAACATAAATTCTCTTTAATTCTGTCAGAAGATTTCGACCTTTGGAGGTCACTGAGTCGATTGAGCGCTTTGTTATAATTGATGAATGAAGTGTCTGTGCAGCTCTGTCCTCCTGTAGCTTTTCGGCCTTGTCACCTGTGACTGTCAGTGCTGTTGTGATGGCCGAATGGTTTGCTGAGTTGGCTCAGCCTCTTTCTGCCTACATGCTGACATATCAAAATTTTCCTGTGCATGACAACTTATATATTTAAATGGAGAAAACATGATTACTGGCTCTGGTTCAGTATAATTGAATCAATCCATTCCAGACTTCCTGTGTGGGCAATTGGTGTCTTAAAATTGCCTCTATAGTCTCATCTACCTCTGTATATTTATAGAAATTGGGAGGCACATCAAACAAGTGATTGATTTCATTCATGATAAAAAATAAGCTCTCTACCCTGTTGTAAAGAGCTTGTCCTGATGCTGGCCCTGATTCTACTGAAGTGCTGGGCTTTTCTGAAATCTGATTAGTAGCAAAGGTGTTGACCCTCTTGGCATATTTTTCATGTGAAAGTAGTCTTCCTGAAGGGTCCATCGAGCTAGGAAGACCTCTATTCTGCAATGCTATAAATTTGTCCATGAATTTATTAATGTCTGTCTGCATATCCTGGCTTCTCCTCTCTAATGTTTGTACCATGTTTCTTAGTGTCAGGACCCTTTTGACCATCGAAATGGTCTCAGTCCTGTTGGCAATTCCCATTTTGATCAGCTGAGAACTTGTTCTGTAATTAAGCACATTTATCATTCTGGTGGCAGCCTCAGGCATACTGCCTAGAGATTCCCTTGCTCTTTGGATTTCTTTATCTGCTTTTCCAATGAGCCCCATCTACTCATGAATAGCCTCAATGTATTCCCACTGGTCTGTGATGGATTGGCCAATATTGGCCCATAGGACTCTCTTGAGCTCAGCTGTTACTTTGTCAAGTGTGAGCTCTTTCTCTAGCTCATTTATCCCTTTTGAGAGTCTTTACCTCTCTTTCTCTCTCAGCTACGTTTTGCTTGGATTTATCATATTTTTCATTGAGCTTAGCAAGAGTTTCTTTGGCTTGATTCAGCTCTGACATTTGGGCCTCCAAGACCTGAATTTCATTCCTGAGCTTCTTCATATCAAGACTTTCAGCCTGCTCTGTTGTTGGTGCTGAGGTAGAGGGTGCTGCTTGCTCTGTCTGCTGAATGGGAGGGGCAGTGGTTTGAGGAGATTCCTCCAGATTGATTGTTTCTTGAGGGGGCTGTGAAGTTTGGCCTGCCTCTTTCTGTTGCAGTGCTGCCTGAAGTGCAGCCTATGATTCCTCCAACTTTTCTTGTGTTTGGATGAGTTGTTTATACAGTGACACCAGCATAATTGCTACATCCTTGTCCTGTCTTAGCTGGGCAACTTCTTCAGTTTGGGGATGAAGAGTTGCTGGGATCTTGATCATTTTCTTTAATGCTGCCATATCAGCATCCCTTAGCTTCAACAGCTCCTGCACTACTTTGACATCCTTAGGATCATGCCCAAGCTCTATTATGATGTCCTCCAAAGCTTTGATCCTATTGTCCTTTGCT
>APFE030151807.1:0-16610 GCA_000404065.3 Pinus taeda
TACCAATGAAAACCCTATCCTCGAACAATTGGGCATGAGCATAGTTTCGAAATCATCACATATTTGCTGCGATTGCGAGAAAACGGCTATGAAAGGAACGGCTCGAATTCAAGAAGCTGGGTGAAATTGAGATTGTGAGAAAACGGCTATGAAGTGAAGCGCTCGAATTCAAGAAGACCGATCGAATTCAAGAAGACATCCCATAAATGCAAAAAATTACTTAAATTTAGAAACTGCAGCCCTAAAAGCAAAAGATAACCTAAATTTAAAAACAGAGTATTTGCGATTGGCTCGAATTCAATTCAAGAAGACAGCCCATAAAAGCAGAAAGTTACCAAAATTTATAAAGTACAGTTCGGAAAAGAAAAAAATAACTTAAATTTAAAAACACAATATAAATTACATTCAGTAAAAAGAAACCACTCCTTAAATTAAAAAATACAAACCAAAATAATTTACGTTTTAAATTTACAGAGTAAAAATTTAAAGGTTAAAATTAAAACAAAATATAAATTACATTAAGTCAAAAAGCCACCAGTTAAATTAGAAAAATGCAAACCAAAATAATTTACTTTTAAATTTTAAGGAAAGCAAAGCAAAAAATTAAAAGTTAAATTTAAAAAATTGCTTTTGAGGTAATAGATTGGCAATTTTGCTATATCCCCCAACTCGTGTTTGGCTTGGTTGATATCAAAATCAATAAGAATTATCTCTCTTTTCAGTATGGGGAAGAATTATCTCTCTTTTCAATATGTGGAGGAACACGGAACAACAAGAAAAAGAGGATGTGATAATCTGAGAACTAGGACCTCACGAAAAGGTAGATTTGGCTAGTGATGCAAAGCTATGTGATATGAAAATTAATTTCAAAGTTAGAAAAAGCAAATAGTTGATAGAAAAGTAAAAAATTTAGAAGTTAAATTTCAAAATAATATTTATTTTCTTTTGAAGAAAAAAATGGATAGTTTCAAAGTTAAAAACTCTAGCTATTTAATTGTTTTTGCAATCAAAAACACAAAATTTCAAAGTTAAAAAAGTAATAGTGAAATTTAAAAACTCAATCTTTAAATTGTTTTCTTCACACTCAAGAGAATATGTACAAAGTTAATGCTTAAATCTGAAATGTCAATCTTTATCTCAGTGACTCACACTATCAGTTTGAATTGACAATTATGAAAATGGGGTGAAAGTCATTATACATAGTTTTGTTTGCTAAATAATAAAATTGTCAAAATAAAATTTGAGGATAAGTTGTTAAATAAGAAAAAAATATTCAAATTCATATGGCTTAACAACCATTTTCACTAATAAAATAACCTTTGTAAGTAATAAATAAAATCATATAGATTAATAATCATCTTAATTAGTAATTAAAAATTAATTAACTTATAATTTTTTCTAAATACTTTTAGGTTGGAAAATTTAAATGATAAACATATAAATAAAATATTTATTTCAAAGTTTAAGATAACCTATTTTTTTTCAATATTTCTAAGAGCCTTGCAAAACTCTAGGAGTATCAAAAACTTATCTACTAAATCACTCAGGGTTTTTTTAAGTACAACCCATTAGTTATTGGATTAAAACAATGAGTGAAATCATAAGTGAACACACATTGGGTTCCAATAATATTTTGATGTGTAAAAATATATATTAATATATGTATGTGTAAATTCACGAATTATAATGAATTGATTATTAGATATTTCTACATATTGCACTATATATTAACCGCCACGAAATTGTTGCCCTTATTTAAGGTAACATTTGACCGTTGTGATCAAAATCTCTTATACAATATGTGCTCCTTAGCCAAAAACCATTATGAATGTCAAAACACTAATATGACCCATAACCACTAATTTAATATGATCACTCCTACTCTTAGATAATTAAAAACCCTTCCATAATGCAACCTCTAACAACTATTACCATTTAAAAACAATGGCATTGGTCACTTGGTAATTCTTAAGGGACTAACTCTAAAATTAGTTGAATTATAGTGCACTATGATCTTTAAAACAAAATGAATTATAGAAACTATGACCCCTACTACACTTCATGATCATGACACTGTAATTCTTGAAATTTTACAATACTCATCAATTTTAATATCTAACACATTAACTCTACCATTAAAGATATATCTTTTATGCACTTAAAGTGTCATAACATAGTGATTAATTTGAATGATGTGTAACTCCAAATTAAATCCCATAAGAAAGTAATACAATAGATATTATGTATCGTTGAGATTGTATTTTGATTATCAATATTGCCCCAAATATAACCTTTCGTGAGCCAACATATGGTAATGATTTTGATTATGGTATTGACCCAAAATTCACTTTTCGTGAACATATGGTAATGATGTTGACAAGTACTTGCATTTCACCCATTAGATGATACAATGATAGTGTATATTTTATAGATGCTTTAAGGTCTTAATGTTGGTGTCTCAAGTTCATATTAACTATTATTCCTTCCATCAATTAATATTAATCAAGTATATATATGCTTTTTTCTATATTTAGTTATATGTATTTCAAAATTATAAAATTCCTAAATTTCTAAATTGTGTATTTCTATATGGTTTTTTTCCTATTTCCACTCTTAAATGTAATATGAATAAAAAATATTCTTTATTTGATTCCTATTTATTCATGTTTGTATTATTGTGTCAAATATATGTATTATTAAAATAAGTTTTTGATAATTCATTTTTTTCTTATTTCTAAATCTTTCCCAATGAGAGAGAGTCATTTTGCATGAATAGGGAGAGTCTCTAACATATCACTATTCTACAATAAATTGGTCAAATGCTTATGACAGGAAAAATATACAACTAGGAAAAACATGTTGGTGACATGCTGAATATGAACCAGTATGAATGTGAAAATTCTAATAAGTCCATTTGGTTCCCCTCTTTACTAATTTCAGTAGAAATGAAACAAACTTCAGTAGTTAGTCCTCCAGAAATCTTTAAAAATATTCCAAAAGATGGAGAGTACCTCAATAGATACAAAAAATGAATCCTCCCTCATCGCATGTTCAATTGTCCATACAAATAATTGAAGTTGGGTATGTCAACTCTTTAGATGTAGACCTGCAAGAGATTCTATATCTGTATACAATTGACGAAATATATATAGGATCAATTAATAATCTAATATAATATTCCCAATTCCACCATAAACTCAAGAAGAACAAGGGGATATACTTTTACTCCTTCGAGATGTTGAACAAGAAGAAGAAAGGGAAGCATAATTATACAAAACCATTTAAATTTGACCTCTTAGAACTTGTGACATAATCTCATAAGAATGTTGCAAGAAAAGACTCGCCGAGTTGGAAACCAACAAGGACGTAAACATATACAATAAATGGAAATGGAATATTTCTAGGTATTCAACTAGAATACACACAACAACAATAGAATCTACACTCAATTGCATGAAAAGTTTTTGAGGATATCGTATAAAGACTAGAAAAGAAAAGAACCATAGAAAATTAGAACAATTTCTAGAATAATGTATTGGGTTTGACATCTTGCAATTGGTTTGACATGGAGAATATGTATTCATTGAAACAAAACTATAGAAAATGATGGTAGTTCAGAAAAGCAACAACATAAAAAATCAATTCTAGACAAACTCAACATAGAAAGGTGCTCATCATAGGAATATGACCAAGGATAGTCAACTGAACCAAACAGGAAAAAAAATTGGACATGGACTTGACTTTTGATTTAACCCATGTTACTACAATAAAAAGTATAGAAGAAAATGATGTTCAAGATAAAACGTGATCCAAGCAGACTAACAACGAAGAAGTTTCATCCAAGTATTCTAGGTTTGATGACATATTAAGTTGCCTAGTAACAACATTCAATAGAGAGAACAACACAAAATGGAGATTTGGTTGGAACGTTATAACTATGTAATAGAACAACATAATATAAAATTCTAATAAGAATTAATGATCCACCTTTTGCAATGCAACAATTAGTACATAATTCGGTCGACCACACGTTATATATGCTTATAATTATGCTCATCACCATATTTATAAGTTAATTATTAGGTTGATAGAATATATTTAAACCCCATCAAATATGTTGGAATATTCATAGTAATATTTACATATTTCACTACTAAAATTTTCCACTAAGGTCTTTTTTTGTTGTTGAAATATGCATGCAATTTTTTTTATAAATAACCACAATATAATTTGTAATAAAGTTATTATTTAGTTAATTTTTTTTGTTTTTTTAATATATTAAATTCGATACAAATAATGGGTTACCCATTTTTATGGTTATCATGGTTTGAATTTTATTTCTAGTTTGATCAATTTAATTTATATGGCTTCCCTAGTTTCTCTTAATATAATGTTAATATTTTCTTCTAACTTAAATTGGAAAAAAATTCCAAAATAGATATTAAAAATATTATTATTGATTATTTAATCTCTAGCATCAACCTATTGATTATTTCTAATTAAATTAAAATTCTAGAAATCCTATTATAAGGTATACACACTATCAACATAACATAATTAAGGAATCATAAATATGTTTTCACAAATTTATTTATATGTATTACACGTGTAAATTATGTATTCCCATTTTTCTTTAATCAATAATATTTATATTAATATACACAAATATATATATTTGTAATATGATTTTTTATTATACTTTTTGTTTTGTTAAATTTTGAGGCTTTGTATTGAAATCTAAGGTGTTGTTGAGATGAATTGCAATGAATTTCACTATATATACAATGTATGAGATATTTTCCTATCAAATTTATGCAAATCTCAAATGCATTCACACTTATTTGTTTAGGAATGGAATTTAAAGGATACAAATCAAAATATATTGAAACCATTATACAAATATTAATGCTTTATCTAACATCATTATTCACGAAAATCCCCCTTTCAATGAATGTGAGATATGTAAGACACCTTCCATGTGATTTGGAAGTGAATGGTAATACAATATAAAAATATGTTTTTTGATCTTATTAACAAATTAATAAATATATTGTAGAAAAAACATTAAAATAAATGGAAATATAATAAAATAGATATACACTGAATGAGAAAGGTAATACTTTTCATTAACAAGGAGATAATTGTTCAACATTACACCTTGTTTAGGATAGGTAACACCTACATCACCTCCTATTGCAACTATTCTACTAAAAATGTCATATTTTTATTATATATGTACAATCACAAATTCCTTAGTTCTCATTCTTATCAAAAGAAGCCATGAAGGTGAGATAAACAAGGACATGCATAAAAAACTTGAACGAAATAAAAGAAGAGTAAAATGTTTCTTTGACTAAATTATAATATAATTACATTTATGCATCCTAAATTGTCTTTAATCATTTCAAATAAAAAAGTATCATGAAATGTACACGCCCGTAGCATTGAGGATTTTCATGAGTACTATGTCACAAAGCCTCACATCATGCAAACATCGAATGACCCACAAATTTATTCTTTTTTAGTTATTCCCCATATGTTAGTTTTATTCAAGAATTTCTCATGTTATCTTCTCTTTTAATCACTAAATTATTTTGTATATCTTGCACAACTATGACATGTTTCTTCTTTCTTCTCAAAGGGTTCTATCTAGTAGAAAAACTTTCAAGGATGCAAATTTATTTTAAAGCTTATAAAACTTGCCTAACATTAGTACTCCCTAATATCCATAATGTTAAATATTTAATCATATTTTCATAAAAATATTGAGATTTCTAATTATTTTTAAGTTAAAATAATTTTAAAGTATAAACTTTGAGCAAATAAATTAAAAAAAATGTCAAAATTGACAACTATTTTTTATTTTTGTATTTTGAAAAACCCCGGAATATTACCCCCAATAAATTTCTCTACTACATGGAAAATTATTAGGCTTATTTACATTGGAACATTGTTTATTCTACCAAGACCTCATAGACTATCTGTCAATATTATCTCATTTTTCGCTTTACTTAGTCATGCCCTTTCCTCATCAAGGGTGATTTAACTCCGAGAGGATGATAAATCAACACGTTTCTTTTGTTATGCCTAACCACTTTAAGCATTAAATATGTTAATTGAGCACCATACTAAATATATGTGGGATTTTCCACTTTCTTATTTATATGTGTCTATAACTATGCATAATCATTTGCCACTTGCTCCTTGTTCACAATCGCTAGCAAGGCCCCTTCATTCATGTAGAAAATTTAGACATATATATTTTGGTTTGTGTGGTCCTATGCATTTTAATTATGATAATGAAGATAAATGTACGAAATATTATGTTCATGATTACACTAGAATGTGTTGGGTGTACCTACTAAAAAGTAAATCTCAAGCTTTCAAAACGTTTAAGGATTTTCATGTATGGATTGGATATGAAGCATAATCACACATTGGATCTCTCCATACCATTAATGGAATATAATGTAATCTAATGAAAATGAAAAATATATCTGCAAGCACGGGATTCAACATAAGAGCATAGTTCCATACAATTCTCAACAAAACTAAGTAGTTGAAAGAATGAGCATTACTCTATTGAATATAGTTCTCTCAATGAGGTTTTCAAAAACAAAACATTGATGTTTTGGGATTATGTCCATCTAATGCTCTTAGAAAAAGAGCCTTTGTAAAATGTGGTATGGATGGAATCCTTCAGTAAGCCATCACAATGTCTTTTGTTCCTCTACATTAACTTATGTTTGTTATAGTATAGCCACTCTTTCATATTCGGTATATTATTGTAAGTTTTTACTTCTTACATTGTGGTTGTGATGTATCATAAGTTGGTTATGGTTTCCTCAATGGATATCAGGGTAATTTCTTCTTTTCTCAATGATTTCAAAATGAAATACCCTTCATACACTAAGTTCCTTCCAATATTGTACAATATTTCTGGAATTTTCACTCTGATTAAACCGTAACTTGATTCTCATCTCGATATAATTTTTCTTTATACAAGCATATATGTACAATACTAATGTTATTTCATTTACAACAAAGCATCGGATTGAAGGATGCCATCTATATTACTAAGGTTAGACTCTAGTTATCTCAAAACCTCCTATAATGTTCTTTGCCTAATTAATTTAAAGTGATTCAAATTTGAACAAAGGAATTCCTTTCTTGTGTGTGTAGGTTAGTCTATGACCAACTTGGGTTATCTGGTGACATTGTTTTGGGGTCAAAATTCATGCAAGTTTTTCCACCTATGCTTTAGCCTTCAAGTACCTATCAAACGATTCCTCTTTATAGGGTTTCGATGTCGATTTCCATTTTCACTTGATGTTGGTTGCAAGAAAATTTGATGTTGTTTGAGTTTAAATAAAAACCTTATATAGCTAGTTCTTTTCCAAAAATAAACGAAACTCAAAAAATGCATGTATATCGATTTAAATTCAAGGGATTTACCCTCTCTTCATTAATGAAAATATTTAATTATGATAAAATATTTTTACTTGTCTTATCGCCCTAACAGTGTAAATCTTTCTTTTTATTCATAAGGACAATTTATAAAATGTATTTACTTCTTACTATGTTTAATTAAGTAATTCCATCAAAAGTTTACAATACTATAATATTTTTCTATTTATATTATATGAGTACACATTAGATATTCATGTAAGTTGTATATAATTACACAATATAATAATTATTCCAAATATGCAGAATACAAAAAGAATAAGCAAATCCATATATGATTCGTAATATCCTATGTTTCTCAAGTAAACATAAAAGAAGAAGAACATAAGGCTTCTTTTTCAAGAAACAACTTTAAATTTAACCCAACACTTTTTAAATCAATGATAATTAGATGAAACCATTCATTCGAAACAAATGGTTCATTGAACAAAAAAACTAGAACTATATGTGTTTTACAGACAAAAAAAAGGTTTAAACAAAATAAATGCAAAATTTCGATCTTGATAAATGCTTCAAATTCTTGGCCGAGATATCAGATCTAAACATAAAAGAAATTTCACGTACTTGAATGACTATATTTGTGAATAGAGGAAATATTTCTAAATGAATTACTTATCATTTAATAGTAGGATATTATGTATGTGAAGAGATATGTTCTGGATTCATGAAATTGTAGTTTTCATTTCCAACAGTGGAGAAGAGAGTGACAATTTATTTCAATATAAGACATAAATCTCAAACTAACTTCCATATCTCCACGTCCACCTCCACCTCCATCATCTAATCACCCACATCTACCTCCTCCTCCTCATCATCCACATCCTCCTCCTCCTCCTCCTCCTCCTTTCCTCCACCTCCACCTCCTCCACCATCTTCTCCTCCTCCTCCTCCTCTTCAACCACCTCCTCCAACTCCACCTCCACGACCACCTTCTCCTCCTTCTCCTTCTCCACCTCCACATATTCCTTCTCCTCCCCGACCTCCTCTTCCCCCACCTCCAAATCCACCTCTTCTTCTACCTCCTCCTTAGCCTCCACCTCCTCCTCCACCTCCTCTACCTCTGCCTCCTCCACCAACTACACCTCCACCTCCTACTCTTCCTCCTCCTCTACCGACTCATCCACCACCACCACCACCACCACCTCCTCCTCTTCATCCTCCTCCACTTCCACCTTTGTCTCCTCCTCCTCCTCGTCATCCACCACCACCTTCAACTCCACCTCCACCTACTCCAACCCCTCCTCCTTGCCCTCCTTCTCCTCCTCCACCTCCACCTCCACCTCCTCCACCACCTCCTCCTCCTCCTCTACTTCTTCCTCCTCCTTCTCCAACTTAACCTCCACCTCCAACTTCACCTCCTCCTCCACCTCAACCTCCACCTCCACCTCCACCTCATCCACCACTCATCCTCCACCTCCACCTCCACCTCCACTTCCACATCATCCTCCTCTTCCTCCTCTTCAACCTCATCCACCTCCTCCACACTCTTGTCATCCTCCACCTTCATCTCTTCGTCCTTCACCTCCACCTATACCTCCACCACCTCCTACTCCACCACCACCTCCACCAACAAATCCTCATCCACCTTTTCCTCCTCCTCCACCTCCACTTTGTCCTTCCCCTTATCCACCTCCACCACCTCCTCCTCCTCCTCTGCTTCATCCTCCACCTCCTCGTCCATCTCCATGTCCACCTCCTTCTCTACTAACATATCCTCCTCCTCTTTCTCCTCCTCCTTTTGCTCCACCTCCTCCACCACCTTAACCTCCACCTCCTCTTGCTCCTTGTCCTCCACCTCGGCCTCCCCATCCACCACCACCTATGCCTCCTCATCAAAAAAATCCACTACCTCCTCCACCAACAACATGACCTCCTCCTCTTCCTCCTCCTCCTTCAGCTCCACCACACCCTCCACCTCCTTCCTCTTCTCCACCTCCACCACCACCTCCACCTCCTCCTCAACTACCTTAGCGTCCTCGTCCTCATCCTCATCCTCCTTTTTCTCCTCCTCTGCATCCACCAACACCACCACCACAACCACCTGCTACTCCTTCTACTCCTCCTCTACCTCCTCCTCCTCCTCTTCCTCATCCTCCCCTACCAGCGCCACCACCACATCTACTGCCTCTGCCTCCACCTCTTCCTCCTCATCCTCCACCTCCACATCCTCCACTACTCGAGCCTCCTTCCATTCAATCTCCTACTCCGTCTCCTCCTCTGCCTCCTCCTCTACCTTCTACTTTTCCTTCAGTGCCACCACCGCCACCTTTTCCAAGAGGGAGCTTGGATTACATCGCCCCTTATTAAAAAGGAGTGACAGTTGTCCTTTTCTATTTCATGTGTGATGCACTAAACCAAGACTAAAAATCGTAAGTCTAGGTGAAGGCCATGAAGAGAAATCTATGCAAAACATTCTTGTATTTACTTTGGAAAAAATAATGGAGGATTGGGTAATCATCTGACATCCAAGGTTCTTTGAGGATATGTAGGGAATCCAAGACGAGAGTAGGAAAGAGGACCTAGATTATTTTAGGGCTGGGACCCAAAGATAAGAAAAGTCCTATAAGCTCATAATCATTGAATACCTAGGTGGGTGTGTACCTTGAGAGACAATGATTAACATGTCTATAATCATTGGTTTTTCCAACATTGTGCTCTGATATACTGAGAGATAGAGTTGTCAGTCAAGGACTTACTGTGGAAACAATGATGGTTACTATGGTGCTATACATATGGGTTACCAAACTGATTCTTCTTATGATAAATTGTTCATATTGATAATTACCAAGTACCATTATAAATACCTTCATAATTAAGAGGGAGCGTTGAAGAAAATGTAACTAGGTTCAGTATTTACAAAATTAATTTTGATCTTTGTACTTGTCATGAGGTTTTAGGGTTTAGGGTTTAGGCTTTATAACACTTTAGTAAATTCTTTTAATAAACACATAAATAAAAGTTTCAAACATTTTTTTTAAATGTTATAAAATGCTTAGGATTTAGGGTTTAGTCTTTATGGCTTACGGTTTTGGGTTCAGAGTTTAGGGTTTAGGGTTTATAACACCTCAGTGAATGATTTCAATAAAAACTTAAATAAAAGTTGCGGACTATTTTTTAAAATGTTTTAAATTCTTAGAGTTAATGGTTTGAGGTTTATTGTTCGGGATTTAGGGTTTAGGGTTTAGGGGTTTGAATTTAGGGTTTTTAACACTTTCGTAAAGGATTTTAATAAACACTTAAATAAAATTTACAAAACACTTTTTAAAATGTTATAAAATGCTTAGCATTTACGATTTAGGGTTTGCGGTTTGGGCATTAGGGTTTAGGGTTTGGGGTTAACGGTGTAGGGCTTAGGGTTTAGGGTTTATCATTTAGATTTTAAGGTTTATAACACTTTAGTAAATGCTTTTAATAAACACTTAAATGAAAGTTACAAAACACTTTTTAAAATGTTATAAAATGATTAGGGTATAGGGTTTAGGGTTTATGGTTTATAACACTTTAGTAAATTCTTTTAATAAACACTCAAATAAAAATTAAAAAATCGCTTAAAATGCTATAAAATGTTGAGGGTTCAGGGTTTAGGATTTAGACTATAGGGTTTAGGGATTATAACTCTTTAGTAAATTCTTTTAATAAACATTTAAATAAAATTTACAAAACACTTTTTAAAATGGTATAAAATACTTAGAGTTTAGCGTTTATAGTATAGGGCTTAGGGTCATCAGTTTATTGTTTAGAGTTTAGGGTTTAGGGTTTATAGCACTCGAGTAAATGTTTTTAGTAAACACTTAAATAAAAGTTATAAAACGTTTTTAAAATTGTTATAAAATTCTTAGGGTTTAGGGTTTAGGGTTTAGAGTTTAAATTATAGGATTTAGAATTTAGGGTTTCAAATTTATGGTTTGGGGTTTAGGGTCTAGCATTTAGGGTTACACGTTGGCGGTTTAGGCTTTAGGGATTAGGCTTTAGGGTTTAGGGTTTCTAACACTTTGTAAAATTCTTACGGTTCAAGTTTTAATATTTTTGGTTTAGGGTTCATGGTTTCGGGTTTGTAACACCTTAGTCATTGCGTTAATAAACACTTAAATGAAAATTACAAAACACTTTTTAAAATGTTATAAAATGCTTAGGGTTTAGTGTTTAGGATTTGGGGTTTAGGGTTTAGGGTTTAGGGTGTAGGAATGAACCACCCCATCTTAAGGAGGTATCCATTGCTACATATTACACATAATGCATTCATCCCGTGAAGCTCCGAGGAGTTACGAAGAAAAATAAATAAAAGGAAAAAGGTTTATCAAGAATTGTATCTCATGTAGCAAATTTTTCTCCCTCCTACACTCACATACCTAGGTGTGGTCTTCTCTTATTATAGATGCTCACAAAACTCTAAGGGTTTATGATTTAGGGATTAGGGTTTGGGTTTAGGGTTCAGCATTAAGGGTTTATAACATTTTAGTAAATTCTTTTAATAAGCACTTAAATAAAAGTTACAAATAGTTTTAAAATGTTATAAGATTCTTATGCTTTAGGGTTTAGGGTTTAGGGTTTATAACACTTTTGTAAATGTATTTAATATACACTTAAATAAAATTTACAATAAACTTTTTAAAATGTTATAAATTTCTTACGGTTTAGAGTTAAGAGTCTATGGTTTATAATACTTTAGTAAATCCTCTTAATAAACACTTGAATAAAATTTAGATTCTTTTTAAGATGTTATAAAATTCTTAGGGTTTAGGGTTTAGGGTTTATGGTTTGGGGTTTGGTGTTTAGAGTTTAGGGTTTAGGGTTCGTAACACTTTAGTAAATTATTTTAATAAATACTTAAATATAAGTTACAATATGTGTTTTAAAATGCTATAACATTACTAGGCTTTAGCATTTAGAGTTTACAATTTATGGTTTACAAATTAGGGTTTAGGGATTAGTGTTTAGTGTTTAGGGTCTCAGGTTTAGAGTTTAGGGGTTAGGGTTTAGGGTTTTTGGTTTACAGTTTAGGGTTGAGGGTTTATAACACTTTAGTAAATTATTTTAATAAACACTTAAATAAAAGTTACAAATTTTTTTTTTAAATGTTATAAAATGCTTACGGTTTAGGGTTTATGATTTATGGTTTAGGTTTGGGGTTTAGAGGTTAGGTGTTAGGGTTTATAAGAATCCAGTAAATTATTTTAATAAAAACTTAAATAAACGTTTCAAAATTCTTTTAAAAATGTTATAAAATGATTAGGGTTTAGGGTTTCGGATTAAGGTTTAAGGTTTAGGTTTTAGGGTTTATGGTTTAAGGTTTATAACAGTTTAGTAAACTCCCTTAATAAACACTTAACTAAAAGTTACAAAATGCTTTTAAAAATGTTATAAAATGCCTATGGTTTAGGGTTTAGTTTACAAGGGTTAGGGTTTAGGGTTTATTGTTTTGGGTTTAGGGTTTGGGGTTTTGGGTTAAGGCTTTAGGGTGTAGGGATGAACCACCCCACCTTAACAGGGTATCCACTACTACATATTACACATAATGCATTCATCCCATGGAGCCTAGAGTAGTTATGAAGAAAAATAAATAAAAGGAAAAATGTTTATGAAGAAGGGTATCTCATGTACCACAATTTTCTCCTTCCTAGACTCACATACCTTGATGTGGTCTTCCCTTATTATAGATACTCATAAAATTCTTAGGGTTTATGATTTAGGGATTAGGGTTTCGGGTTTCGGATTTAGGATTTACGGTTTATAACATTTTAGTAAATTCTTTTAATAAGCACTTAAACAAAAGTTACAAATAGTTTTTAAAATGTTGTAAAATTTTTATGCTTTAGCGTTTAGTGTTTAGGGTTTATAACACTTTAGTAAATGCTTTTAATATGAACTTAAATAAAAGTTAAAAACACTTTTTAAAATGTTATAAATTGGTTAGGGTTTAGGATTAAGATTCTAGGGTTTATAATACTTTAGTAAATCCTCTCAATAAACACTTAAATAAAAGTTAGAAATTTTTTTAAGATGTTATAAAATACTTAGGGTTTAGGGTTTAAGTTTTATGGTTTGGGGTTTGGTGTTTAGAGTTTAGGGTTTAGGGTTTTAGGTTTAGAGTTTAGGGTTTAGGTTTTATAACACTTCAGTAAATTCTTTTAATAAACTCTTAAATAAAAATTACCAAGCGCTTTCTAAAATGTTATAAAATGCTTAGGTTTTAGGGTTTAATGTTCACAGTTTGGGGTTTATGATTTAGGGTTTATGTTTGGGGTTTAAAGGTTAGGGTTTATAAGACTTTAGTAAATGCTTTTAATAAACACTCAAATAAAAGTTTCAAAATAATTTTTAAAATGTTATAAAATGATTAGGATTTAGGTTGTAGGGTTTAGGATTTACGGTTTAGGGTTTAAGTTTTGGGGTTTTGGGTCAAGTTTTTGCGTTTAGTGTTTAGGGTCTACAAAATTGTGGTAAATGATTTTAATAAACACTTAACTAAAAGTTACAAAACAAATTTTAAAATGTTATAAAATGGTTATGGTTTACAGTTTATGTTTTAGGGTTTAGGGTTTGGTGTTTGGGGTTTAGGGTTTAGGTTTTGGGGTTTAGGGTTTATGTTTTTGTGTTTAGGTTTTAAGTTTTTGTGTTTGTGGCTTAGGGTTTATAACACTTCAGTAAATTCTTTTAATAAACATTAAAATAAAAGTTACAAAATTCTTCTTAAATTGTTATAAAATTCATAGGTTTTATGGTTTAGGGTTTAGGGCTTGGGGTTTAGGTTTAGGGTTTAGGTTTTAGGTTTTAGGTTTTAGGGTCTATGGTTTAATATTTACAACAATTTAGTAAATTCCCTTAATAAACACTTAACTAAAAGTTACAAAATTCTTTTAAAAATGTTATAAAATACCTATGGTTTAGGGTTTAGTTTACAAGGTTTATTTTTTAGGGTTTAGGTTTGCGGTTTAGGGTAACTTCCTCACCTGAAAACCATAGATCAATATCAATCGACATTTATCGGTCTAGAATCAGTCCTCAAGCCACTGCACCCTTGGTCTTCCTCTGCTTATCTCAACAATTTGCTCAAATCTAATGGAAGACTAATGCCAATACAGTCTACAGACTTCTACCAAACAACAACCAAACAATTTAGGCTTCCATGTCCTCCCACCTATCTCTTGAGCCTCTTCGATCCATCTTGTCAATCCATCAACCCCTATCTTTGGCAGTTTGACAGAGACAATCCTCTAACAATTTGCCTGGGGGTAACAACACCCAAAGGTGAAGAATGTCCCTTTCCTTATTAATCAGCTAACATGTTAGATTTTCTTTTCACATGGAAAAAGCTTATAATTTTTAAGAATTTTAGGTGGGTATAGATATGGTGAAAGACCTACAATAGCATCCAGTCTTTTGACACTTTATCCAGTGATGTACCATTGCATATTTTCTTGACCACTCTAATAATCAATTCCAAATCCGCTTCAATGATGACATTGTGTGAATTTGAATCCACCAATATTTCCAAGCATTGCTCTAATGTGATGAGTTCCACCATGTTATTAGTGGCCTTCCCCAAGTGGCAATGAAAGATCTCCTTTATTTGACATTTTTCATCTCTTTTAACACCCCCAAAATCAGCTAACCCTGTGTTTCCTTTAGATGGTCCGTCTATATTGACCTTTAAGAAACCATGTAAAGGAGGCTTCCAAATATTTATATCTACATTTGTTTGGCTCACACCCTTGATTATGCTATGTGGGCCTATAGATCGAAGACCCAAATGAAGTAGAACACACACATCTTGGGGCAGAGGAGGGTCCCTGAAAAGTTTCCTCAATAAGCTTCTGACTGTGTCTTTGAGTTTCCTTAAAATTTGGTCAATTATGTGTTGGGGCTTGCTTGATTTGTTCTTGAAGATCCGACTATTGCATTCTTTCCAAACATCCCAGATGACAAAGCTTGAAACTAGGGTCTAGGCTTTACGAATGATTTCATTCCCTGAGAAGTTTTTCCTCCAATTCTTCAAAGTGTTAGAAATGTTGAATCTATCCCTATCAGTATGCCTAAATATTGAGGCCACCCACTCCCACATGGTGGAGGTTAAAGAGAATAGGTTGAGAAGGTGATCCAATGTCTCCTCTTGTGAGCCACAAAGGTAACATTTGTATGGTCCAGTGAAGCCTTATTTTAGGAGATTCTCCAGAGTTAAAATTTTCCTATGATGAATTAGCCAAATAAATAGCTTTATTTTCATCGAGTGGGGGCTCTGCCAAATATTCTTCCAAACTTGATCAGGGTTTAGGTAGTTAAATCCTGTTACTACCTGTTCAGCTTCTTTGAGGTTAAAGTTTCCTTCGGTGTTCTTTCCCCATCTTACTTGGACACGCAAGGAGGATACCAAAATCTTCCTATGCTCTAGATCCTGAGCAAGAGAGTGTACTAGGGCCTTCAAGGGGCTCTCTTCACTGTGGCCTAGATCCTTCCAAATTCTCCATTTTCCATTGTTCCTTACATGGTCCCAGAAGTCATTACCATAAGTAGACCTTTGTTGTCTGTGTCATTCTTGAGAGCTACTAATTCATATTTATACAGGTTGGGTTCCTGTTGTGAGTTATCGTCCTTAAATCATGCTAGGTTCCCAGCTCAAATCTCCCAGAAACTATGTTGCTGAACAATATCTTTATTTTCCCAGGCAAGGTTCCAAATATGGGAGCCCTTAATATGCCCTGACATTCTAATGTGATCCTTCACCTACCAATTCTTGACATATTTTTGTTTCCAAAGCTTAGCCCAGGGAGTTTCTGATTGCTTGATCCACCTCCACTAGAGTTTAGCTCCCAAAACTCTGCTAAGGGTTCCAAGATCATGAAGCCCCAAGGCACCATGGACCTTGCATTTACAGATCTCGTCCTAGGCTACTGAAGCCCATTTCTTTCTCTCTTCTCGTCTGCCCCATAGAAAATCTTTTTATATGCTCCTGATTTGTTTCTTAATTCCTTTAGCAGCAGGAAGATCTAAGAACATGAACATGGGAATTGCTTGCAGGAAAGACTGTGTGAGCACAAATAAAAGAACTCAATGATCCTAATAGAAGATTTAGTAGGAGAAAAACTCTACCCTTTGTCACATTGTACTAACCAAAGCAAGAGAATAAGAAAATGTATCTTGAAATT
>APFE030151811.1:4213-24594 GCA_000404065.3 Pinus taeda
TAACTTACCTACTACTAGGTAATTGGTGACATCATCATACCAGGGTGTTTGAACAGCAACAACAAAGAGATGCTCATCCAGAAACTGATCTTCAACTGCTGCTGCATCGACTGGCTTTGGCATTCTTGAGAGGAAATCGGCTACCGGGTTTTCTTTGCTGGGTCGATCCTTGATTATAATGTCAAACTCCTGCAATAAAATCATCCATCTGGTTATTCTGCCATTTGTGATAGGCTTATTTGCTAAATATTTTATAGCAGAATGATCTGTGTACAAGATAACGGGATATCCAGTGATGTAATGTATGAATTTATTCATAGCATGTATAACAGCTAGAAATTCATTTTCAGTGACAATATAATTTAATTCAACAGGGGATAGAATTTTGCTAATGTAATAAATTGCATATGGTTTTCTATCCTCCTCCTGGCCAAGGACCACTCCAATGGTTGTATCTGAGGCATCAGATGATATATGGAATGGAAAATCCCAATTTGGTCCCCGAAGGACTGGAGCTGTAGATACGAGCTTTTTTAGGTCATTGAAAGCACGTCTACATTTCTCTGTCCAAAGGAAATCAATATTACCAGTTAGTTCATACAATGGTGCAACAATACGTGAATAATGTTCTATAAATCTTCTGTAATAACCAGAGAATCCAAGAAAGCTACGTACCTCTATTTGAGTAGTAGGAGTAGGAATAAGCAAAAGTATTTGGATTTTGGTTGGGTCTACCTGAATGTCGGCTACTGAAATATAGTGTCCTAAAATAAGTCCTTCTGTCATCATCATGTAGCATTTTTCATGGCTTAGACAAAGCCTGGTAGCTATGCAGCGTTGTAGGACTTTTTCTAGTGTTTCCAATGCTGGATCAAACTCCTCTCCGTATGGAGTAAAGTCATCGATATATACTTCCAGTCCTTCATTTATTAGATCTGCAAATATGCTAAGGATGGCCCTTTGGAATGTGGCAGGGGCATTACATAAACCAAAAGGTAAAACTCGGTAGGCGAATGTTCCCAAGGACAAGTAAAAGTAGTTTTGTCCTGATCTTCAGGGGCAATCTGTATTTGGTTATACCCACTGAAGCCGTCAAGAAAAGAAAAGAATTTCTTCCCTGCCAAAGTGTCCAATACTTGATGATGAATGGGAGGGGAAAGTGATCTTTCTGCGTTGCCTTATTTAATTCTCTGTAGTCCACACAGATTCTCCACTTCCCATTCTTTTTCGGTACCACCACAAGCGGGGAAACCCATTTACTATCAGAGATAGGGTAGATGAAGTTAACATCTAAAATTTTTTGGAGCTCAGCTTTTACTACTTCTTTTAGATGAGGATTTAGTCTTCTCTGAGGCTTTCTAACAGGTTTTGCATCATTTTCTATGTAGATGTGATGTGTACACAATTGAGGATCAATTCCTTTCATATCAAGGTAATCCCATGCAAATGAGTCTTTATATTTTGTTAAAATATGGATGATTCTTGCTTCTTGTTCAGGTGTAAGGTCGACATTAATGTTTAAGGTCTTCCCAGTTCGATTTCCACAATTTTACTATGTGCAACTGAAGTGACAAAGATTGTTTGGTCATGCACATCTTTCAGAGGTTCCTCCTCTACTTCGTTATCAAATGCTGCTTTTATCATATGACACTGGGTACGATATGTGAGTTCAGTTTGACTAATAAAGTTGTTGATGGCATCTTCTTCTGTTTGGTCTTTGAACTCTAGCGCTTCTTGTATAGTTAATGGAGATCTAATGTTGTCAGTAAGATATGATACAGGGTGCCTATTAGTTTTGACTATTGTGATGCTTGGCTGCGCTCTGGGGTATAGTACTAAATTCTTGATATCTGCCCCCTTAGTTATGATCATGTTTCCTTGCCGACAACTGATATAGGCATCAGCGGTAGTGAGCCAAGGTCTTCCTAAGATCAATGGATGTCCATCTAGTCAGGATTTCGGGTTTATTATCAGAAAATCAGTTGGGTATTCCCAGGAATCAACCGAGACCATGACATCATGCAGTATGCCTTCCGGCCTAACCACCGATCGATCAGCCAATTCTAGCAAAGTTGAAGTGGGTTCTGCAGATGTAATACCTAACTTTTGGCAAGTGGCAGTTGTCAATATGTCGATTGCAGCTCCAAGATCAACTAAGGAATTAGTTAAGGTTTGGCCATGAATTTGAACAATTACTATTGGGTTTCCTGGGTCTTCATACTTAATAGGCGTTTCCTTTCCTGATAATATGTCAGATAAAGTACCGACTACTTGAACTCTTGGATTATCTATTACATTCCTTCTCAATCTTTTTATGCACAATTCTTTAATAGTTTTAGCATATATCGGGATGTCTTGAATGGCCTGAAGGAATGGAATTTTTATGTAAAAATTTTGTAATTCTCCCAGAATGTCAAAATTAGGTTGTTGTATAGGTCGAGGTATGACTAAACGTTTTGGGAACAGGGGAGAGGATGTAGTTGCTTGATTCTGAGTTTGTTGTCTATTTTCCTCCTCTTCTTGTGACAGATGTTCTCTAGGTAACTGATCTTCAATCTGAGTTGTTTTATTTCCCTCTGTTTGAATAATACGCCCAGATCTTAGCTGCAGATCGTTTCACTCCTTCAGATCGGGTCCTTCTTCTGGTGTTTCTAAAATTTGGAGTGCTTGGACCGGTCTGTTATTTGGATTGGGATTGGGCTAGGATGGGAGTTGAGGTCTCAGATTAGATTGGGGATTTTGCTATAAAGCTCGCAGTGTAGGTTGAGGGAAAGGAATATTTCCTACTCGCTGCTGTGTTGGTCTCTGCCAGTTAGTCTGCCAGACTGAACCTTGTGAAGTGGGGGGAGTCCATTGTGGTGGGTATGGGTTGCTTTGCCAGTATGGTGGGGGATAAGGAGGATTCGACCAGCCAGATTGGCTTGTCTGATTTAGCCATGGGTTTGCAGAAGGATACGACTGCGATGACCAGTTTGGAAATGGGGGCTGAAACTGACTTTGCCATGTATTATATTGTTGAGTATTGTACTGCGAATACTGAAAAGAAGAAGCCGGGTCTGAAAACATATCAGTTTGTCGCGGCTGCCACTGACGATGCTGGTTAAGTAGATATACTGCCTCTGGTTCTTCTTCTGCTTCCTTATATACCGCTTTCAGTCCAGGTAATGAGGGACAACTTTCTGTAGAGTGATCACTTGTGCAAATGGCGCATGTCTGAACTGTATCTAGTGGGCACTCCTTATGGCTATGCTTCTTCCTGCATCTAGGGCAGAAGATTGCCAAATTCTGCTCTGCCTCCATTTATTTCTGCTTAGCCTGCAAAACGTCCAATTGTGTAGTCAGTGTTCCTAGTATATCAGTTTTGAAATTTTCAAATAAATTCCCAATTTCCACACGTGTTACTCTTTCTGATGAAATTTTGTTTTCTCGTGCAAATCGATCATGTTTTGCTGGTTTGATTCATGTACTTCCTCTCGAACTCCTGATACATAGATCAATTATGTCAGCAAAACTTTCCTGATAAATATCCCATTTCCCCATAATGTTTAATGTTTCAATCCATTGTTCTTTCATGCCCCTTATTAATGTTGTTTTCAACACGTTATCAGGCAAAGGCAACGATGCATAAGGGGATATTTGCAGATTATACTGGAAATGTTCCACATATTCCTCTAATGTTTCATTTGGTCTAGCTATCATCTGAAATATTTCATCTTTTAGTTCTCTAGACCTACAGTAGTCTTGATATTTCTTTAGAAAATATTCTTTCATTTGTTTCCAGTTATTTATAACTCCACCACCTAATCCCATAAACCATCTTAAAGTTGCCCCTTTCAAAGTGGAGGGGAACAAATTTAGTTTCTGGGGGTCAGTGGTGTAATCATATCCCCTGCATAGCACATCAAATTCGAATAAGAATGCATCGGGGTCCTCTGATGTAAGTCCGTGAAATGTAGGAATGTGTTGAAGGGGGTTTGCTTTCATAGGAGCATTTGCTGCGGAATCCACTATGGGGTATTGTAATGTTGAGGTCTGGGTGTTTAGTGGATTTTGAGTTATTGGGTCAAATATATGCCAATAACCTTCTGGAATATCTAAGAGGGTATTCCTAGGTTCAGGAGGAATGTTTTCAATAAGAACAGTTTTAATTTCACTTCCTCTATCAGGAAATTCTATCTAAGGGAATAGGGTGTCTTCAATAATAATTTTTACCGTGCTCCCCTTGTCTGGGCTATTCAATGGCTGAGTTATCCTAGGAGGAGATCTTGGCTCCCCAGTTTCCCCTGTTTCCCCTTCTCCTTCACAAAGATTACTGAGATTCCCTTCTTGCAGTCATTCTGGAATAGAATTTTCAATACCTTGAAAGTCCTATTCGTCAGTCTGACTATGCACCTCAGCAAAGGCTTTAGATGGTGAGCCTGAGGCCTGAAGGGAACTAGTAGGCTGCCTGGAAGTAACTTTCTTGGGTCCTACTGAAGGCTGAGATTCATATTTCTTATAGATTTCATCTATGAAGGTTGATCGACCAAGGGTCACCGGCCCCTTAGCTTTTTCTAGCTTTGGTAACGGTTTGGAATTTTTCTCCGGCTTTTTCTGCTTAGTCATGCACTCAATTTAACTACTAAGTTTTAAGCAGATAGTAGAAAATCTGCAGGAAAGCGGGCAAAGGAGCAGGGCTTTTACATGCTCTGCACGTAGGTTCTTACCTTCTGTTTTCAAAACCCAATTCTTCCCTAGCAGGTTCGTACACTACTCTGATAAAGACAAATGGCTACACTCTTTCCCCGGCAATGGCACCAAAATGTAGAGCTTTAAAAAGGGTCTCTTTCACCTCTAGTTACCTCACATTAATATGTCAATCCAGGAACATCTGGTTATTTCAAAGAGTGTCTCAGTCTGAGGCTTAGCACTTGCCAGAGTAATGCTTGTAGTACAACTATTTAAAAGCTACGAAAGTAAATCAATGCAAGTCTACAACTTAACTACTTCAAAAGACCAAATCACACCAAATATTGCATCAGCCAAAGGTTCGGTAGCAATAACCCATCCCTTCCATAACGGATGAGAACAGATCAGAGGTCTGGGAGACAAATAGCAGATGCTGGGCTCACTAAAGCCTGAGACCTTTCTTAATGAATAGAAATGAAATAGCTGGTAAAGAAAATAGCAATGGAATAGAACATCACATCAGCCAAGGGCTTGGTAACACATCCCTTTCATAGCTGATGGGAGCAGATCAGAGGTCTCGGAGCCAAGTAGCAGATGTTGGGGCTCACTACATCCTGAGACCGTCCTTAAGAAACAACAAATTAGCAATTTGGAAATGGAACAACAATTGAAATGGAACAGCAAATAAAATGGAACGACAAATAAATGGAACAACAATTCAGAAATGGAACAGCAGTTGGAATAATCAGTAACCAAGTTCCTCAAGCTGTAATTCTACTTAATATTTCCAATCAAAATGTCAATCCCTCAGTCTTAAAGATGTACACATACAATGGAACAACACTACCGATCAAAATCTTAGAAAGACAACACACTCAATCTGCTTCTGTTATTGATCTAAATAAACACATACGATTGCATCTCAAGATGAAGAACGGTAATATTCAATAATAATGTGAAAACGGACCTTTCAAGATAACTTGTTATAATGCTAAACACAATCGTGATGAACCCTGTAATAGAGTGACAGTGTCCTGTAAAAATTAATCAATACTTAAAAGATTGACACAGCATCAATATAAAGTTCAGGGACACGAGACTAGTTAATCATAACAGAGCATGTAATAGAATATTCTTAAAACACAGCAGGTTACCAGATTACGTCTATGAACCAACCACACAAAATCCACGTGTAATGGTACAAGAGAAAGTGTCCTTCAGGGCTGGGCCCTTAGCCTCCAGGGGTACACCACTTAAGATAGATCCAGGCTCAAAGATAAAAGAGTGAACAAGTCTGTATTAAGGCATGCAATAAAATTACAGGGACTCAAGTCTTCAACAGAACATAAAGATCATAGTCCTAATCTTCCTTAAAAGAAATTACATCCAGATCCTCCCTTGTAGCCAACAATGCTATCCCTTTTATAAGGAATATGGCGAAGATATCTAGATATAGAAAATAGATCAAATAGCGATCCCTCGGGATCTAAGATCCTGAGGGATTCGCAGAATCATTAATACTGCGTCACTTCTTTCCTTTTCTGCTCCATGCTGGTATCTCCGCATCCTTTCCTGGGTTGATTCGTTTTGATCTGGTGTTCTTTTGGTCTCCCATCAAAGGGACAACAGTTAGCTCATCCTTGTTTTTACCTTTAGAATGACCACCTTCCATTTTTCCTCCCTCCTGCACATAGAAATGACGATTATCAGTGTTTCTCATTAATCTTTCGTGTTTCGTTATAAATTCTTATCATTATCTAAATTTCCCATGCAAAATGCTTTTGAGTTTTAATAAAAAGATACCAAAATGACCATTGAAACATACCTTCAATTAGAGTCGGTCTAGTTATCCCTCCATCAGAGATCAAAGCTCTTTTTTGCATTTCATGTTTTAGGTGTCCCACCAGTTTTCATCAGTTGCATTTCGTTAGGCATGCCATAACTCTGATGGAGTGGTCTGTGTCATTCATTCCCCTCTTGCATATCACTGTTAGTTCAGGTTAAGTCGTAAAGCTTCCCAAGTCATTTATAGTCATATTTTAAATTTTTAGGTCTAGGTCTAGGGTTTGAGTCAATTTAGTCTTGAAAAGTCTTAGAAGACCAGTAGACTAGAGGGATTTCTTTGATAGATCATCACTTCAATAATTCTCACCATTGTACAGCTGAATAAGAACTTCTCTTCAAAACTCTGTTTTGAAGACAAGTCGCCACCTCATTTTTGTAAAAAATTGTCAAAATTTTCAGTTCTTCAATTGTTCAAGTGCAGCCCTGGTCTCCTTTGCTAAAGCATATCAGAGCTATCCCTGCAAAAAATTATCAGAGAAAATCATCATTTCAACCTATTTTATGAAGGAAACCAAAAAGGTTAGAGCCTATTAATTTCGAACAAGTGTCAACAACCAAATATAAGAAAAATGGGTTTTCATTGAGAAAAAATTAAAATGGATGCTATATCAAGTCATTTCTCCTCATTTGCAACCCATTCCACATTTTGAGAGCTAAGAGCATCGTTCAAAGGCGATTTTGCAACTTCGTGGCAATTTTGTGAGTATTTTGGGTCAGCTCCAGGGCGCGCGGCACATCAGGATAGGCATGCGGCGCATCAGGCGACCTTTTGCAGTGTAAATTAACACACGCATGGTGCACTCAGAGTGCGCGGCGCGTTGGGTAAAGCACGCGGCGCATAGGGTTTATGCCTGCAATTCGCCAAAAAATCACTCAAATCACTTCTCCTCACGCATAAATTCACAGGTAGGCCTGCACTCATGACTTGATTTTGGGTTTTTGATGGTGTATATGAAGAAGTTAGCATATATTTTTCATGAAAACCAAGTGTACAAAACCCTCCATGTTCATCAATTTGCTATAAGGATTTAAATGCCAAGTTTGCTGTAGGGTTTTCAAAAATCACTGTTGCCAAGGTTTTTCTTTTTCCCTTATTTCCCATCTCCTATATTCCCTAAATATTTTCCCCAATAAATCCCCACAACACTACACCTTCCTCTCTCAAAATCCCAATCCCTCCCCTATAACCATATGATCCCTACCTTATTTCAAAAACCCTAAAACATTTCTATGCCCCTTTCCCTTCCCTAATTCCCTTATTTTATTTCCATTGTTCCCATTTCCCTAATCCTTACCTTTTCCTAACAATTCCCATCATTTATGTCCCCTTGGTCACAACATTTTGATAAAAAGACAAAAAGTCAACAGTCAACTTTTGGCACACAGTTTTATATCAGCAAATATATATATTCCAGCCACCTTGTTGTTAAAGAACATGTCAGAGACCGAGTCAATATATGAGCAGAATTATGATAGTGACTCTACACCGGAGGTCAATGTGCCTAATGTGCCATGGAGGTATCACAGAGGTGGCAAGAGTGGACAACATGTTAGGGAGGAGCCTACCTCTTTGGCTCAATTGCAAGCTTGCCCGCTTGCAATGGATTGTTTTCGGCGCCAAACATGTTACCAATATTGTCATATGATCTCACAAATTCAGCATCATCGGGATCTGGTCCATCTATTTGTCCTTAACTTACAGGATGGTCATGTAAACCTTGCCGGAGTGGATTTCACTTTGTCACCTGACACTATTTCTCAGGCCACCCGGATACCAAATGTGGGGGAGGAATGGAGTAAACGCCAGATGCTGGACAGGTATTATTATGAGCCATATGTCAAGCCCGCATATATTAGACACTTGAGCACAGCCTTTCCTTTCAGATACCTGAAAGATGAGTTTGCACCACTGATGAAACTCATCATTCGGTATTTCAGCTGTGAGGGCAGATTCTCACGTCTCTATGCATACCATGTACGTTTGTTGATGCATTTCACACGGGTTTGTATGATGAGCATTCCATTTTTTATGTGCCGAAACATAGATAGGATGGTACCTTTAGTACAGAGGAAGACCCCGGCACATCAGCACAAGAGCATATATCACTATGCATTGATCAAAATCATAGTGATGCATCAGTTGGCACAGCAGGGTAATGCTTAGGAGGATTTCATCTCCTGTGATTTCTTTTCCGTGCTACAACCTCCTCTAGAGATCATTCATGATGAGGGATGGCCTTCACAGTAGTTTGACATTCATGAGACCGATCATGTTGATGCTCTAGTATATGTGACATATCAGAAAGGCCCCAGGGCCTTATTTGCAGCTGCACGACGAGTACTATCTCCACCCGGGGTGGAAGGGGTCTCGTTGACATCATCAGCAGAGCAAGTATTATCTCCACATCATGTGGAAGGGGTCTCGCTTCCATCTACAACATAGGTACAGAGTCAGGATAGGGGCAAGAGACCCATGGTTGATGAGGGTCCTTCAGGAGTTCATGATATCGGTGTCATTGATGTTGATGCTAGTTCTCCCAACTCAGAGCTCAAGCAGATTATCCGAGAGCAAAGGACCGAGAATGAGTCGCTGCAAAAGAAATTGCAGATGGCTAAATGGGTGATCAACTACTTAGAGCAGCGCAACAAACAGTTGGAAGATGAGCATGAACGTTATGAGTTGCACAAGATTCGGGAAGACCGGGAGTTGGCTCGTAGGAGACCCGGTGATTTGACACCTATTGATCGGGAATCAATGCTCATCCGGGTGAACACTCATTTGGAAAAGTTGTTAGCTAAAGCAAACAGGGACAAGGACATGCTTCGCCACATGAAGACTCACTATTGGGCTCGCATGCATGTTTGCAAAGCGAGAATGGAGGTCCTCAAAAGGCGTTTGAGCAAAGCACAAAAATAACGCAAAAGGCCTGATCCGCTTCGATTTTTGGCCGAGGCTTCATTATTTGAGCATGATACATGATGGAGGGTCTTCACTAAAATTTTGGGAAAATTTGGAGAAAATGTTGTCGTTTCAAAATTTTTGGCTTGCGAAACAGGTTTTTGGGCTCTATGTGTCGCACTCAGCACGCGACCCATAAGATGGGGAAGTCCAAATCACAGGTGGCTTAAATTTTTGGATTTGTGATGATGAAATACAAATGCTCAGCAATTGCCAAGGCATTTCATCAAGTTTTGGGTGATCAAAAGCTCAAAAAACATCATGAAAATCACCTTTCTGCCACTTTTTGCATCAACAGGAAGTACTTCTGGGAGAATCCACTTTTGGAGGGTCAAATGGAGACAAAATTGGAAAATTCCACTTGGTTTGGAAAGTCAGCATCTAGGGCTTTCCAACAAGCCAAATTGAGCTCGATTTGGATGCCGGAAAGTGCCCCAAAATCAGGTGGAAAGGCGTGCGGTGCACAGGACTCAAGCGCGCGGCGCACAGGGTATTTTGGCACAGTTTTCCTCCTCAGCTCAGCCGAATCAAGCCAGTTTGACCAGTTTTGACTTGTGATGGGATTTTCCACCCTCCTTGATGTAATTATTGGAGATTTATGTTGTTATGACACTTATTACCTATTCTAGATGATTCATTCATAAAATAGCAAAAATGTAATGAATGAATTGGTTTCCTAGCTTATAGAGGCAAGTTGTTTTGACTGCCTAGATTGTAGTGCTTTAGTTTAAATTGGAATTGGAAACAGCTCTAGGGGTGGTGGGTGATGATGAGCTCGACCCTAGAGCAAGGGAATGTGTTAGCTTGCCTATATTATGTATTTTTCTTAGTCATTTCAGGGTTGACTCTTGGGAATAGTTGACCACTATATTCACATATCTTATCTGCATTTTTGGCAGAAGGAAAGACCGGTTTTTGCAGCACTATTTGGGATCATGGATTTAGTGTTGGGATGGTGTGTTTTCTCTCAGTACTTGTAAGTTGTGTATGTGCATCATTATCTTATGAATCCTTCTGTAATTAAACCAAATGAAGTGTTAAGTTAAGATCCATTGAAATTGCTATGCTCTGCCTTTAAATTTGTTTATTTTCTATGTTTTCTTTAGTTAAGGAGAATCCTTGAGATCCTTGCTCTCCTTAGCCCCTCACCCATCTATCTTACCCATCTCACCTTCTTAGCATCAAAAAAATCGCCTATCTTGCCCCGAGTAGACCTCTGCAAAAATTGTGCCTCATCCCCGCACCCAAATTTGCCTTTCCCTTGAATTCAACAAAATCATTAAAAATCAATTCTAAACTCCTTGCACTTCATACCTAGCCTAAAATCAGTCATCAATTCGGTCATCTCGAGCCTTTTCGATTATCTTTTGTCGAGTTTGACCCGGAGAGAGCCCTCTCACGTCCTCGTAGGGCTAGCTACGAGGTTGAGTGTGGTTTGATGTGGCCTTGAGTCTTACCTTATTTCAGCCTAAGGTAGATTTAAGCGCTAACACCCTCCTTGGTACTCCACAATAGCTTGAAAAAAGTGGTAGAGAAAAGATTAATCTCTCCTACCTTGATAGAACTGGCGGTCAAGATCAACACCTACAAGAACTTTGTTGTGGAATATTATCAAAACTAATAGAATGATATGAAAGAGTGTGTAGTGAAAACCTTGACAAACATGGCCACTGAAACTTGCATTATTGTTTGTAGGAAGAGAAAATTATGTTTCGTTTTTCCAAACATGTATGTTATTATATTACAATTTAATGAATATGTTTTCCTATTATCATATATGGTTTCAAACTTTAACAAAACATTCGCCAAGACTTCATTTTTTATTATTCAATGAAATAGTTGCCAAGATCTTACAAGATTTTATAATTTAGTGATAGGTTCACCATGACTTTACAAGATAATATAATCTGGTGAGAGATTCGACAAAAAAATTATATATGCATATTATATTATTGATAAAATCACCTCCCATTTTTCCTATGTATCATGGGGATTCACCCATTTATTATACATATAAATTTAGGGTGGTTCTTAAAATTTTTGCTATCTACAACTAAGTGCGCAGAGGCCTAGTAGTCCACAGTTGAGTGCACGGACTCCTACAGTTGAGTGCGCAAGGTAGGTCAAGTTTGTAACTGGTGGAAAATCAATAAAGAGAAGTTTGGTTATAGTCTTGTGTATCTGTCCTTAGGTTAATGCACGATTGATATAATTTGCAAATATATTGTTTATTTACCGCATGCACTTGTATGAATGCTTTGTATTGTTAAGTATAACTTAAAGACATTTAAGTAGGCGAAGATGCTTAACTAACACTGAAGGATAAATAAGATCTTGCGTAATAACACAGAGCATGACATACCTCCTGGTTAGGGCTGTGTGAGGGAAGGGTATCAATCTGCGACGCACGAAAGGTGCGTGAAGCCACTTGTGCACAGGAATAGACAAAGGACCAATCACACTCATCAGACATCTCCAGGGTATGGAAAACTGGTTCTAGCACCCTCCCATACTACTTCGGGTGAGACCTCAGTCCACGCTCCATGGAATGTTGCCGAAAGGGCCAGTAGTACCAGGATTTGTATGGCTAATTAACTCCGAACCTAGATTAGGCCCTAACAAGCCAACAACAGCTAACATCAGCAGTGACTTGGAAAAGGACATGTGTCACTCGATTTCAATGTTTTCAGGGGTGACATGGGCCCATTTTTGGGTGCCACATGTCACCACATACTAGGTGACATGTGGTAGTGATGATGTGACCCCACATATCAACGATTGTAGTAGTTAAGGGGAAAAGCTAAAGCTGATGGAGATAGCAACTGCGATATGCGGGAAACCCCCAGACGCGATAAGGTATTACGTCATGGTCTATAAGGATCTCACGTCCAGACTATCAGCCCACTCTAAGGAGAAGGAAAAAGCTAAAGGCATTAACACAATGAAATTACGATATGCAGGACTCCTCCCCTGGATGCTATAACTTATGAGCTATGATTTAGAAAGAGTTCGGATCTGGGAAATCAACCGATGAAGGAATTCTATAATATAAAGAGAAAGTTCCCCCATGCATTTATTGAGACATTTGGTGCCAAAAACATGGGCCTTTGGCTCCAACCCCAGTCGTATAAGGAATTAAAAAAAAGGGGCTATAATAAAGAGAGACTAATGGGGAAATCCAAAGGTGCCCTTTCACCCATCCTAGAGGCATAAGTTTGTGTCCTTTCTCTTGTATGAAGAGGTGAACGATCATGCCCCTTGAGACTTCTATCATTAAATGGAGAACACACCCCATGTCGGATCAAGGCGTTGACTATGCTTAGAAGGTTTTTATGGTAGAAATCGATGAGGTCGGCACCGAAAGGAGCTGCAGAGGAAGATATAGGAGATCAAGCCTTTGAGACCAAGCAGAGAAAAGCACCAAGGGATTCAGTAGAACATCTAAGGCAAAAGTGACAGAGTCGGTCGTGGAGGTGGTTGTAGTAATGAATCAAGAGAGGGAGCATTTAAAACCAAGTATTGGCAACCCCTAGAAATGGCTCTTCATGACTCGTTCTCAAGGTCAGCGCTAAAGGACTTAAAGACGGAATGACGAGAGTTAGTTGAGAAACATAGGAGCATATATCATGAGATAAATGTAGCCATGAAAAAAAAGTGATTACGGTGACGGGGTGTTGGAATTTTGCATTAATGTCACACATGTTCCATGATTCTGTGATGTGCCTTCCTATGTGAGGCCATTATTATTATTCTTAATGTTTTTTGGATATAAAGCCTCCCCTAGCTGAGAGACAAATTTGAGTTGACAACTGAAAACTCAGCCTAGGATTCTATGTATGAAACCATGATTGAAAGCACCCCCTCTTCTTATAAATAGGGGGTTGCATCACTAAAAAATGGGTGCTGAAACCTGAAAGAAAGTCAGATATTTTTGTGAAAACTATATCACTTAGTCACATAGATCTTGTAGAATATTATAGGAATAGTGGTGATTACTCCTTTGATGTATTACAATCAGTTACTTTATTTTGTTCATCTTTTATGTTTTCCACTTTGAATTCATGCGATAATAGATTTTCTGATATTTTAGACTTGTCTACAGATTTATCTGCGTTAAAGTGTTAATGCATATGCAGGTGTGAGGGGTCGAAATTATATTTCAAAAATTGTATTGTGTGGAGAATATCATTAATTTCTTCTTTGTTCATTACATATTTCTATCACTTAGATAGTTATATTAAATCTTATGGTTTCAAGCTCTATATTATATATATAGAATTATTGTTACTTTGAGCTCTATATCCTGAGTTGTCCCTTTTCTTTGCCTCCTATCATATATCTTATAGAGATTATTAAATTCTATGTCTTTGAAGTGCTTGGCCTTTGCTATTTCTATTATATTTATGGGAACTATATGTATGTAGAAATGCGGAAACATACAACTTGTATATTTGAATGAAAGAACCAACTCTCTGATATCTACGTATAGAATATGGGTGGTGTCTCCTCTTGCTCTAGAATCATTTGAGGAACACCGATTTGGATGTACCTAGGAATTAGTCTTGTAAGCAATCCAAGGTTGTCTCTGGGAGCGGCAACATCATCTGGCACTATTGTTGGGGAATTTATTGAAGGATTTTTCCCCTATGATATGACAAATTGAGCACCCTTCCTATAGGTGAGGGAAGTATGTTCTGATTGCATTCACATCACTTTAGTGACTCCACACCCCCCTCATTATCATTCATCACCCTGGCTTTCAGAAGGTCCCATACTCACTCAGACACCTGACAACAAAAAGCCCCATTTATTTCTAACCCTGAAAAATTAACTTTCGGAATAGTTAGGAGAGAGAAAACTCCCCCTGCCTCTGCTACCATCTCACTAGCCTTTGTCACTTCCTCCTCTATTTCTTAGCCCACTGTTGCTCACAATTCAGGACTTTCTCCTAACACCCTGACATACCCTCCTTTCCCTTCAACCCTTGTGGTCTTGACCTTAGTTTCTCAAGGAAATTTTAATCCTCTTCCACCAATCCAAATGGCTCTTCCGGGATTTTTACTAAACAAGTATGCACCTATTGACATACCTCGACCCTTAAATGCCATGCCCTAGGACTACTTGAAGCTTTTGCCTTGGTTTAATGGGGAAATTGATAATTATGCTTAGAGACACATTTAGGCCTTTTGTGCTTTTGCTGAGAACCTCAATGTAGAATAGCTAGATGTGGTCTTGAGACTTTTTATACAGTCCCTTGATGGAGAAGCTAGAAAATGGTTTAAAACCCTCCCCGATGCCTCCATCACCACCTGGGAGGAATTAGAAACCTCCTTAACACAAAATTGCGGTGAGAAGAGAGATCATGAGTGCCTCCTAACAGAGTTCAATGCCATCAGGAAGAAGCCAAAGGAGAATATCTTATATTTTAATAAGATATTTAATAAGCAGTATAACAACTTTCCTGCTGAGATAAAACCTCCTCCAACTGTTTCTCGGGTAGTTTACTTGGGAGCCTTTGAATATGACTTTGGTTTCACCTTAAGAGAAAGGAAATATCCATCCTTAGATCAACTCCAGGTCGTTGCTATGGAAGTATAAGCAATTTTTTCCTCCACAGGGAAGTCAAAGTGGAAAGGAGGAAACCACTAGGAATAGAAGAGGTAAATAAGAAGCTTCCTCCTCAGCTCAAACCAAAGAATCATTAGATCATAAGTTGGAGGAGATGGATAAACTCATCGAGATTTTGTCACATAAGGTTGGAAAACTAGAAATTCAAAATAAGATTCCATCTAAACAGAATGCTCAAGGCAACAATCAGGGATATAACCCACAATATAGAAGGCCTCCATTACAGATACTTCCAAGGGAAAGAGAGGAACAACCAGATCAAATCCCTCATCCTCTATATTTAGAAGATGATATCGATGAGAAATGGTTAAATACATAGGAGATGTAGGGAGACTTATATTCTGCTTTCTTTGAGGAAGAACAAGGTAATATGGTTCACCACAAGGTCAGTGATGATGGAGAAGTAGCAGATAAGAAATCTATGGATTATTATTGAAAACAGTTTGCAGAGTTCATTTTTCCATAATCACAATGTAAATATGACCTAAGATCTTCAAAGAAGAGGTTAAGTGAACCAGAGCAACATGAGGAAAATTCTTCACAAGTTACCCCTCTAGTACCAAACAATGTGAAAGGCATGATGCATCTTGACCCTTCTAGGATAAAATTCCCCTTGAATAAGTAAAGAAATCGCTCAGAGGAGAACAAAACAAAGGAAGCACTTGTTTTGAAGAAAAACATTGGTGGTAGTGAAGGGGAAGCTGAGCCAAGAGGTGTAGAGAAGACCCAATCTACATTCAACCTTCAAAGGGAGCTTGTAATGGTAAATATTTATGTTCCATTGACTAAGCTTCTGAAGTAGCCTACCCTATAAAGCTCATGTATCTCAATTCAAGCTCCCATCAGTTTCATCACCTACCCAGGATTCTCTAAATATTCAAGAAGAGAGGCCAATGGTGGTCTTTGGGCTACATGTGGAAGAACTTGATCCTTGTATTGCACATTTCTATGTAACTCTATGAATTCATGATCTTCTTTTACATAATTGCATGTTGGACTCTGAAGCCTCCCACAATGTCATGTCATTGGAACTAATGGAACAACTTGGCTTGCAGATCACCAGGCCCTACAGGGACCTTTACTCTTTCGACTCCAAGAGGGTCAAATGTTTGGGTTTGATAAAGGATCTAGTGGTGAACTTGGCTCAAGTCCCTGAGAAGAGCATGGTAATGGAAATAGTAATGGAAGATATACCCCCTCGTTTTGGCATGCTGCTATCTACATCCTGAGGTTCCAAGGTAGGGGGCTCTATCAAATTGGATTTAACTTACGACACCATTACCACATTTGGAGGAGAGAAAAGGAGACTATATATAGAATCCAAGTTTGTAAAAACTGTGCCCTCAACTAAAGGCCCAAATAACTCCTCAGTCTATGGAAAATAAATTGACCTCTCCTACTTATTTCTAGAAGAAGGTGAGGTTATCACAATAGAAACATCAGTCCACCTAACATGGCCATCAGAACATCAGCATGCAAGTGAAAGCAAAGTATGGAAATGATATTTTGATGGATCTAATTGAAAAGAGGGAAATAGAGCAGGGGTAGTGTTGGTATCTCCTGTAGGCTGCCTGATGCCCCTCTCATTCAAGTTGGAGGTCGAAGTAATTAGCAACGTGGTGGAGTATGAAGCACTTCTCCTTGGGTTATAGACAATAAAAAATATGAATATTGAATGTCTAATAGTTTATGGAGACTTTGAGCTAGTCGTAAGGAAAATCAGGAACCAATGATAGGCCAAACATCGTAGACCGAGGACGTACCAAAATGAAGTGTGGGACTTAATTGATAATTTCTTCTTGGCCTTCAACGTCCAGTTTCTTCCCAGGGAAGAAAATAGGATGGCCAACTCTCTTGTTGTAGCTGCAATTACTTTCAGGCCCCCTCAAAATCCTATCCTCAAATATGAGGTGGAAGTTAGGTACATACCCTCCATACCTGACAACATTAAGCACTGGCAAGTGTTCGAAGATGATGAACAAGTGAAACGATTCATAGAGGTAACTGGGGAGTTTTCTAACTCTACGATAGATCAAGAAGAAGAAGAAGAAGAATCAGATCAAGAAGTTACTTCATGTAAAGATGTAGTGGTTGGGCACAAAATTTGCAACTGAAAGGGAACACTATCCCTTGTAGACTAGTCCCACTAGAAATGTTTTTTAATAAAGACGACATAGCCGCCAAAAAAATAGCTCCTGAAATGGATGATCAAGTACAATATTGCAACATTGGATCAATAGAGGATCCTAAGTTGATAAAGCTATCAAAAGCAATCCCCCTGCATTATAAACAGAGGTATTTAGATAGTTTCAAAGCCTACAAAGATTTTTTTCTTGGTCTTATGATGATTTGAAAATGTTTGATACTAACATCATACATCATAAGATTCCTTTAAAGAGTGAAGTGAAACCCTGTAAGTAGAAACTTAGACAAATAAATCCACTCTTACTTCCATCCATTGAAAGGGAGATTAGGAAGCTGCTACAAGAAAAGATTTTAGTACCTTTAAGATACTATGAGTGGGTAGTGATGAGCCCCAGAAATGGGTAATTATATGGGCTCATTCTGCCTCGTATTTCAACTTAATCCACCATTATCATTAGTTTATTACATTTTTTTAAATATATTTATGCTAATAGAGTGAATTGGGTTAGTCATTATGCCAAAAAGTCTAATGTGTGCTTTATTCAGATTTTTGGTCGATTTTGAGACAAAATCAAAGGTTTAATGAGCATTTGGCATCCAAATTCGAGGAAGAACCAGGGAGAGGATTTGTAGGAGGGTGTCCACTTCATTTATGAACCCTTACCTTGAATTCTCCATCAAAAGCTCGGAGAACAGAGGGCCACATTGATGATTCCAAGGGGCAGTCGAGCAAGTCAAGTACCACTGTTGTTTATCTTCAATTTTAAGAAGCCAAGTCCCTTGATTTTAGGAGGACTATTAAAAGTCCCTATTTGTATAAATAAGAAGGATTAGGGCCTCAGTTTTGTTAGTTGGATGATAGCCGTTTCATAGTATATTTTCACACTTTTGTGCAGCCTTGTACTCAGCTCATTTTCGAGCTCTTTTTGAAGACAGTTTTGTGATGTAACTACTATTTTTTGATCAATGAAGATGAATCCAGTTTTGAACCAACATTGATCTTTTCTAGAGGGTTGAAGCTCTTGTGTTAGGGCCCAACCTAAGCTTCCCAACACCTCCTTTGTGTATTTATATGCTCTTGCTTGCATTCATGAGATAACATCTGTTGTTTAGCTTAATCTTGCTTTGTTAAATTAAGTTGCTTTTGATCATTAGAATAGTTGTTCTTGCTTCAAGTTGCTTAAGTGCTGCAGTAACAAAAAAAGAACCAAAAAGGCTACCAGTAGGTCTTGATCTCCTTTCTCCCTCCTTGGGACCATGATTTGAGGTCAAGGCACTACTACTGCCACCAAAAACACAGTTTTTGCCCTTCATGCAATTGCTAGTGTCATATTTTGAGTTGGAGAAGTTGATATTAGTTTGGATTCACATGCTTAGATCATTTAATGTTCATTTACCATGTTTTTTTTTCGTATAATCTTTTTTTCATAAAGTTTTGTTCAACGTTTTTCTGGTTTTAGGTCAGATTTTTGGTTAAAATAGGCAAAACTCTGTTTTTCGGTTCTTGCTTGGGTCAATTTTGAGAAGTAAGTGTGCAACTCACTTATAGAACATTCCAACTTATCATTACTCCATAGCATAGCCTGTACCAGTTCATCTCTCAAGATTTCCTCACTCATTCACCTCATTTCACTAATCTGCCCTAATTTCTTGCTTTCTTGCCCTTTAAACAAATCCAACCATCTCCTTCATTCTTGATCTTCATTGACAGAGTCCTAGTCCCCTCAAAACCTTCATCCAACCTTAAATTTCATTTTCCCATCGTTGTTTCCACCTTCAAACCTCCAAAAACCACTTTCGGCCTCCTTCTGTAAATCCTCCTGTAGAAACTCCTGTAGATCCGCTACAGCCTCCTATAGAAGTTCATGCGAGTGATTTTTCGAAGTTTGATTGCAATGGAAGTCTCAAAAAGGGTACTAGGGACTTCTTAGACCTCTCCACACCTTCCTCACCTTCTGCAAAATCCAATTCCATCTTCCTTGGCCACCAAATCTATGCATAGTCACAATCAGTCAAATCATAAGCATAATAATTCCACATAAAATACTCGAAAGTACAAAAGTATGATTTCTTCTCATTTCTCTTTAGAAGTACCTTGAATAAATGCAATTTACCTTTTAAGTAGTCAATGGCACCCATTTCAGTAGTTTCCATCTCTTTTCTTGCAAAATCAGGGTTTGCTAGGGTTTGTGTTTCATTTAAGTTTTCCTTCTCTTTTTACAAGTAGAATAGCCTCTGTAGATTTAGCTTTCTTCCATCATAGTAAAAGCTTCTTCTGAGAACTCATAGAAGTTGGCTTAAGCTCCTAGCAAACTTGCGCCAGCTGATCAAGTGACAGCCTGCAGTAAGAGCTAGTACTTGTGCATACAGCACCATCGCTTCCAAGTTTGTTACGAACTACCGGGTTGATAAAAGTAAAGAAGGAAGCCCCAGGAGTTGCAACATCATTGCTGCAATACTAGAGCTCACCACTCTTTTTGGCACCATTACCGGGGAATCATCAGAATATTTTGTGATTACTTCTTTTCTTCTATTTTCTACTACAACATTCTGCTAAGTAGTTTATTTCAGCAAAAGTAGAGTAGTTGTTTCATTTCAATTCTGCAATTTCAATTCTACAAAAGTAGATTAGACATTTCTTGCTTTCATTTCAATTCTGTAATTTCATTTTAGCAAGTGTAGATTAGGCATTTCCTGCTTTCATTTCAATTTTGTAATTTCATTTCAGCAAAGTAGATTAGTCATCTCCTGCTTTCATTTCAATTCTACAATTTCATTTCAGCAAAGTAGATTAGTCATTTCCTGATTTCATTTCAATTTTGCAATTTCCGTTTCAACGAGATTCATTTTAATTAGTTGCAATTCATTGTTTGATCCATTTTAGTTTTGTAGGTACAAGAAGAAAAAGAAAAACAAAAATCGCCCAAAAATAGATTTCCTTTTGTGCCTCGTAGGAGTAGAGATAATTCAGAAAAATGTTTTCGCAACACCTCCACTGCTTCACACAGCCAACCTTCTCTTTTCTTCGGTGGTTGCAATCAAGAAACACCCTTAGGTAACAACCATACATATTTGAAGAACCTATAGGGGAAGAAGAAGAAGAAACCCATTCCTCTGGAGCCAATGGTTGAAAATG
>APFE030151816.1:0-20252 GCA_000404065.3 Pinus taeda
GATCAAAGAAGATATACAAGTGGGTATGTGTTTAACCTATTTGGAGGTGCAATCAGTTGGATGAGTAAGAAACAATATGTAGTGGCACTATCAACTACAGAGGTAGAATACATGGCAGCCACTCATGCAAGCAAGGAAGCAGTTTGCTTGCATAGATTGTGTTCAAGTATGGGGTTAGTACAGGGAGCTATAAGGATAGACTGTGACAGCCAAAGTGTAATTTTCTTGGTAAAGAACCCTGCTTATGATTCAAAGACAAAGCACATTGATGTTCAGTATCACTTTGTCAGGGATATGATAGAAGACAAAAAAGTGTTGCTGGTAAAGGTGGACACTTTGAAGAATATTGTAGATGCATTGACAAAATCTGTGAGCTCTTAGAAGTTCTCTTGGTGTAGAGAAACAATGGGCGTTGCAGGGCTAGATATCTTGTGGCCCCCTGTGGAAAGAAAACAACAAGTGGGAGAATGTTGGGTTGTGTTATAGTCTTTCCATGACTAGCTCACGTAGTTAATTGGGGGGGTAGAGGGGGGGTGGAGCCCCCACTTCATTGTGTCCATTGCGTAGCGGCGAGGGGGGAAGTCACAGGGGGTTTGAGGGGTACCCATAACCCCACTCTATGGGGTATGGGGTTTTGGACCCTATGTTAGGTTGGGTGGACCCACCTATGGTTTTTTGCATGATATTCGCACATGGTTTTGGATGCGATGGCTTTTCAGCCCATGGTATTGGATGCTTTGGCATGTATAAATCTGTATTTTAACATTGAAAGGAATATAATGAAAAATCAAGCTAGTAGTCCCAGTTTTGGGATCCAGGGGAAATCTCTGTGTATATGTGTTTTATGTGTTATGCTCTCGCATTGTTTATTTTATGTGTTTTAGAAATTGTATGCAAGTAATTTCTATATGGGGTTAAAACCTACACCCATCATGAATACCTAAACTTCTTCAATCCTAGAGCAATATACAATTATCAGGTCATTTCAAATCCCACTACATTTATTTTCAAAAAGGAAATGCCATGATATTTTTCTCTCTTTGCCTTCGTTTGATACACATAATAAGTTTGGAGATTCCTTAAGGATGAGTGTCCAGAGGACACAGTAGCCCTCCATGAAATCAAACATGAAGAAGTGGAAAGAGTGGGCTCTGTGAGCCAATTGTTAAACAGAGGAAGAAGATACAAGTTCATACCTAATGTCGATCCTAGCTAGGATGGCGCTACGCATGAGGTACAATGATTGATGTTTATAGAGTATACTTTCTATAATATTCTCTTTCAAATACGTATCTCATTTTCTCTTAAAAATTGTCCAAAGAGGCTCTCCAGAGATGGAGTTGGTCTTTGGAAATCTGGTAGTAGATGGCATATTTTATGTACCAAGAATGATATGGATGGCTTATTTATTTCTTAGGGTAAACCTATTTTAGGTGTTCATGTATACCTTTATTCAAATGATGTCCATGAGTTGAAGTGCCCCCAAAGAAGCTCCTTGGCCAAATCAAGTGCTTTGTCATGCAATATCTGATGCATATGGGAAATTTTCTTTTAATTTTATTCCATGTGAAAAATAAACATTGTTACCATTCTACAAGGGTGAGAATACAATATTTGATGTTTCACTTCCATATATAGAGGTTCTTGTTGAGCGTAGTCATGTTAATATATCTCATCCATTTTAGGTCATAGGTTTCTTAGTTGGAGGACTTGTGGTGACTTTTGAAGGAGTCCGTTTTGAAGGTGTTAAGATATTAGTTGATGGACAAGAAAGAGCTACAATAGCTATCCAGGGATATTAAAAACTTGATCATGCAACATCAACATGCTACACAATCAATACTGAGAAGGATCGGTTCGATTTTAGTAGTTTGGAGAATTTCATGGTTGTGCCAAACATGGCTTCAATCCCAAAGATAGAAGCAACATATTATAATATTTGTGGTTGCTTAAAATTAGTGACAAATGGATATTATGGCAAGCGTCAAGTTGGCTTGATACATGGGCCAGACAATGTTAAGCCTCAACTAAAGAGGATTGATGATATGGGAAACTTCTTCTTCGAGGTTCAAGCATGTTAATATCGAATATCCCCACTAACCACAATAACAGAATGTGATTCTAGTCTTCAATTTTCACCATCACATATTGATGTGACCATAACTAGAATAATGTTTGGCATTGAATTTATAAAGGCCCTTGTTGATATCTGTGGATCGGTGATATACAAGGAAGGATGTGTGTCCTCGATTTCTATATCACTTACTTCTCTGGCTATTGAAATCTAGGTTAAGAGAAACCTAACTCAAGTTTAATAAATGAGAGTAGTGACTTCATATTTGGGAATGTCCTGCCTAGTGCATTGTGTCTTAAGGTAAAACATGGACCTTCATCTGATTTGTTAGATTGGGATGATGACTAGTGTTGGGAGAGAAAGGTTACTGATGTCAATGGTGGTGTTTCTGATCATTCAGAGATAGTTTTTATCCAAAAAGACTATTGGTTGTGTATTATGTCTACTCATCCTCTGGCTTCTTACATCGTATAGCCAAACAAAGAACCAATGAATTTGTTGATTAAGAAAGGATGGTAGCAAATATTCTTAGAAGCTTCTCGTGTGCACATTCTTCATTTCTTGAACTCGTGCATTTTCTTTGGAATGTCTTCACTAGAATTCAATGTATTGAACCATAAGCCTATATATTTAACTAGTGAAAAATATCTACTGAGTGGTGAAATACATGTTGATTCAAGTTCTTATCCCAAAGAAAATGAGTTGTCTCAAATCATTATTGTAGACATATGGCAAAAGGAGGGTGCATTTATAGATATGATCAATAATTTCAAACTTCTTTCAAGTGCTAATGTACCAAGCAACATTGTTGTATATTAGTACACTCATTGGGCCAATCTTGAAGATGAAATGGTCTTTGTTCTGAGAGATAAAAGGAATGTTAGTGAGAAAAATAGTTTTCAAAAGGTCTTGTTTTATCCAAGAATTCGACACGTTGCTGTTAAAACTGATGGGTGCCAACCTTCTATTCCTTCTTTTGTGGGGTTCCTAGGAAAGTACATTCAGGGTTAGTGCCACTAGCAATCCCAGGTGTTGACATTAAAATAATTTCTTAAAATGACAGTAGCAATGGTCTTCTGAAAAAGGGTGACTTGGTTCTTCAAACTTCGACAGGATCAGATGGTCTGTTTTTGGGTGGTCGTTTGTATGATGATACTGAGTACTATGTTGAAGCTTCCAAGGGATATCATTTAAAAGAACTTGCATATGACCCTTTTTGAAGCTTAGATGTATGCTCATCTAATTTGATCAGATGCCCCACTCAACTAGCCAAACCATAAAGAATATTTGATCATCAGTATTCGACCTTCTGTGTGCTCCCTACATTTGTGGTCCTTAGTAGAGGAATCATTAAATTTGCGTCAACCAGCCGCTATAAATGGACAAAACCTCTTCAATCGCATTGCTTCAAACTATAGCCATATAAGTCTGGATTTTACTATTACTTTCAACGCCCAATGCGGTATCTTATCTGATCGACCGAACCTCCCTTCCACGGTTCCCATTGGGTTACCTCGTTGACAGGTTGACTCTATGGAAGCGAGAAAAGTACAATGAAACTAGTATAAATGCAAGTTGTATGTGGATAAAATATAAACCACTGTAAATGTAAGTTTTCTTGTATGTGTATGCAGGTGCATACATGATAAAATATTTGAGATTGAATGGGATACTGTTTCAAGAGCTTTCATGCTCTATCTTGAGACTCAATACGCAATGTGGAAGTAATTTAACCATACTGGAAATGAACTCATATCCCGATAATGCATACAATTTCTTAGTGGACATATTGATTGAGATGATGCAGAGCTTTAAATCATTAAAGGAGCTGGTCATATGTGTTGTGCCTTTGCTTAAAGAAATATGTTTCTTCTCAGCTTTTTGTTCGAGAGGCTTCCTAATCTCCAATGTTTGTTAATGGGTGACAACTTTATCTTGGTAAAAACAAAATTTATTCTTTTCTTTTACATGTGCAACGAACAACATGTTTCAATGTTTAAAAATGCTTACATTTGCTACTTTTTTTTTTGTAAGCTTGGTATCGCTTTCTTTATTAATATTATCCAACCATAATCATATGTTTCCAATAGTATCAGGTGGCCTCAACCTTCCCATAGGAAACCAGGTTGGCCAGCTGTCAGCATGAAAAGATGTCCAAAATTTAAATAAGTCTTTTTCTACCATCCATGCAACATTTTTTATTCTATCTATAATAAACATCAACTTAGGAAAGTAAAGGTTATTCTTCATAAAAACATATTTTTGTCTAGCACCCTATTTTACTCATCATCCGAGGACTCCACCAAGGATGGGGTTTTAGTGCTAGACCCCATCATCTCGCTTCTCCTCATGTCCTATAGACTTTGCTCTATCCTGCTTAGAGCTAAGTTGTTTCAATAGACTTGAATGTGGATTGATGCTATCTCCCTGTGGAGATCCTTCCTATTGGGCTCCTTCATTTTGGCTTCCTCCTGTACCTCATGTTCCTTGTTTAGTTCTTGTTGCTTGTTGAGTGTCATAGCTTGGGCCATGATGTTCTTCATAACCCAGTATTGCTAGATTTTTTGTCAGAATAGAGTATGGCGGTCGCGGGTGTTCCCCAGATCTTGCACCATGGCTTCCAACTCTTCTGTCTCAATGTCTTGGTTGGTGATTTTGTCATTGAGTTCCCTCTCCCATCCAACTATTTGTGATCTTACATATGGTGTGTTTCCAACCATGTACGTACTGATAAGAGTCTACATATGCTCATTTCTAGTCTTCCTGGCTTGCTTGCATTGGCCTCTGCTAGAGATTGCATCCCCCCCGATGGTTTGTTTCCCTACCTTTCCAATTCCTCTGCTGCCTCATTTAGCCACCTCTTTTCCTTTCATATCCATACTTTCTTTGTCCTAGCTATGATTTTCTTCACCCAATTCTTTCTCCTCTGTAGGATTGCTCGCTACAACGCAAAGCATGATCCGGGCCTCCAAATTGTGCTGCACTCAGATTATTATTAAACCTAAAATAGTAACATAGGAAATATCAGCAGTCTATATGTATACACCCCAAACTAGCGCATTTTTATGTGCTTTGGGTTTCCCACTCACCCAAGTCTTGGCAACTTGGGTTTCCCCCCTTCTCCCTCAGATTCCTCCCTAACGACTCTTGGGTTAACATTCTTTGGCCTCTCAAATCTTCTCCTCTCTGATAAATCCCTCCCTGGCAACCTGCAACCTGTTGGTCCACCTTTGTAGTCCTACAAGTGTCCCTATAGTGGGTTTCCTTATCCCTGTTTTGAGTTTCAAAATGGTTCCCCTTCCCAGCCTCTCTCCTTTTTGGTATCCCCACTCGAATTGTGCCTCTAGATAGCCCCTGGGTCTTAATTTGGAAGTTTCGGTTTGGTTTCTCATCAAGCCAGGCTATCCATATCCTTGCTTCATTGGCCTCCAGAAAACCCTCCCCTCTGTCTTGGCTACCTGATTTATCCCTTCCATGCCTCAGGTACCACCTGGATCGAGCTGTTATCTTTATGTGCTCTCCCTTAACGAGATCCCCATTATCTCTCCGACCTCCCTCATTCCCTCTCTACCCATTTTCCCAAGGCAACGCTTTAACTTTACCATATCTCTCCACTTCATTATCATTCCATACCAGGTTAGAGTTCCAGGAACCCCTAGTCTCGACTCGTTCCGAGTCCTGGCTTTCCCAAGCCCCCTTCCCCAATACCTTTGAATTAAGCATTACTACAATTCTATTATTAAGGGCTTTGAGGGTGACATACCAGCGATTTGTGTTGACCTGTCTGCATCCACCGGCCTGCGTCTGCCTCCTATGTCCACCACCTTTCTTTTCTTGTTCCCTCACCTTCACTCTCTGTATGCAGCTATCCCCTTTCTCAATTGCCTTTGCATATTTTTGTTTTATCTTATTGTCCTTGCTTTCTTCTATCCCGCCTCCCACATATCCTCCTAATCCTCCCATCACCCATTCTTTCATTCCTTATCCTCAGAATGATGAACCTCTGACGCTACCATCTCTATCCTTCATTAACTCCCTTGTACCTTTATCTGCTCCTATTGTGGGTACCTATCTATACTCATGCCACTTGCCAGCTCTGTTCTTCCCACCCTCTCGCTTTCCCTAAGACATTCCTCTCTCCCTACCATTCTCAACCACACCTGTCCCCATTATATACCTTCCTCCTCCCTGCCCTATCCTTCTCGCTGCCCTTCTTGTTATCACAATCTACCACATCCCGATGTCCCCTCTGTCCTTAGACCCAAGTGGGAGGTTTCTGACACCTCCACCTCCCATCCCCTCTGGCCCACCTCGACTTCACTATCGCACCTTGATTGAGGGTTTTCCTCTTTCTCCTTGTCTTTTTCTAGGATCTCCTCTAGTTTCCTCATCCCCTCCATTTGTAATAACTCTTCTCCTCTTATATCCAGGTTTCTACCTACCTGGTTGCATCCCTAGTTAGCGAGATTGTCCATTGCCATGTTTCCCATCATGTAGACATGCATTGGGATGATGTACCTAATTTGTCAAATTAGCTTGCTAATCTCTTGGACAAGCCTTGCCGCCCTCCAGCTTTGGCTATTTTTTTCCCAGTGAGTACCTTGCTAGAGATTTTTCACCATGTCTATTGCCATTTTTGAATCTCCTTCCACATTTGCATTTGCTACTTAGTTGTCACATATAGCATAAAAAAATTTATGCAAAGCATATATTGATGCAACTTAGGTTGACTATTATGTTTTGGTTCATTATTATGTCCTATTTGCAGATTCAGTATATCCAATAGATATGAAACAAAACTAAGTAACAACTTTGTTCCATATCTATTCCTTGCTGAAAATCTACACTACCTAAATTAAGAACGTTAACCTGCTATAAGATGTGAAAATACCATAAAATTCTTCCAAGGTTTTTTTCCATGATGTTCATAATGAATATTTATGTCTTTTACCTCGTAAATGAGTGCAGAGTTGGCTTATTCTGGTTTTGAAATGAAATGCAGGAACCTTCAAAATATCCCATACCTCAATGTCTTAGATTCTCACTCTCTCATCTCCGTATATACAAGTTTATGTAGACATAATTGAATTTCATGAGAGGGAAATCAGTGTATTAGGTTGCTTCCTTCAGAGTACCCCTACTCTAGAGATGACAGAACTTCATTTAATTTATGACTTGAATTATGACGATCCACGATACGTAAAGTTTTTGGAGGAAGTGATGTATTTGAATAGAGTTTCAAAGGAAGCAAGGATATTGGTATGAGAATCTTCTTTTTAAATACACACTTCAAAATCTTTAAACCGTTGACCAGTAAAAAGGCTTTCGGGCTTCATTTTTTTTCTTTATGAAAGGGTATGACCAATCCAAGTTTTATGTGGCTACTGTGGATACGAGGATGTGGAAACCAGTGGAATGACTTGCTTAGTCTTTGGCAACATCGAGTATGGAAGCGGATGGTAGTCTCATGGATTATGTATGCGACATTTTTCCCCATTTTCATTTTGTTCATCATTCATTGTTTGCACTAGTTCTAACAGATAGTTTTAATTATTTATCTTTTGTCATTAACATTCCATGTTTCCCAGGCAAGATAACATCTTCAGTTGCTTTAGATGAGAAACCTTTAGGATTAGTATGTTCCCAATGAGTTTTTAACATTTGTCCAATATGTCTTGTCAATTTTGGATTGTCATTGCGAGTTATTGCTTTAATTGTTATTTGGTTTCACATTTGCTTGACAACAAAATTCCATGATTTTATAAATTATTTTTATGTTAATTTTTAAAAGTATTTAAGAAATTTTTCTTTAGTAGCCACACTTTAAACAATGGATTTCACACTACTGGGTTTAAGGTTTGGGTTATGTATTTCGTTAAAATTTCCCAAGATTTATATCATATCTCAAGTGTCAGGTTTGGGTTATTTATTTGGTCAAAATTTCCCAAGATTTATATCATATCTCAGCCTTTTGAAATTCATGCATTCATGCCATTCGAGTGTAACACATCATGACAAGGATGAACCCGATTAAGCTCACCAAATCTGTTACTATGCTTCACGAATCATAATTAAAAAGGACTTTGAATTTGGTTCTTTTCCATGACTAAACAAAATTAAGAAAAAACCTCTCATTCAAACTCAACCAGAAGTCATACTCAAAATTTTGACATGTGAATAACGTTGGCTCGGCAGCAAGTTTGACACCCAAGTCCTTGCAAGTCAGATAAGACTGTCCATTTAAAAAAAAAATGATCATATCCTTAAATTGTTAGGCCCTTGGACTCCTTCATTAAAGAAAATATCATTCTATGATCTTGATAATGTGGTCTATCAAAACATGGGTGGGGTGAAATATGAGTTAAGGAGTAGAGAAAGAAATTTTTCTTGACATTTCCTAGAATATTTTGAACTTTTTGGGGTACATCACGTGACAATACCATCACAACACCAACATTTTTTGGTAAATTTCCACTGCAAGTGGCATGCACTGATTCATGTTCCTCAACCCGTGATTGTAAAGATGATTCTTCCTGACCATTTTTCCTAGATGATGATAATGATATATAGTCCTTATCATCATAAAGTATGGATTTTCTTTCTTCACCTGTGCTCCACCTTCCCCCTCCCAATTGTATATAAGCATCAGTTTCTCTTGCATGCTTCACTCCGATTGCAAAGTTATACCGATACCTAAAATCCTCATCTTGATCTTGGTTCTTATGCTTCTCTTCTTCTAAGCTAAGCAATCGGAAAAACATTACCTCCCTACCACCACAAATAGATAAACCATTTTTCCTACACTATAGTTCAAGCTCCACAAGAGGAATACTAAACAATTCTCGAGTTGTTTCTCCCTCTCCAATCACCATAACAACATCTTGATTTGGACCAGATCCATCTTTTATGTCTATAAGATTAGATTCAGAACTATCAAGGTCCTTTAATGGTGGGGCATCTCCACATATTGAATCAAAGGGAGCGACACCTGAATTTCCAAACCGAAGAAAGGTAGCTCTCCATCCATTTGCATAAGCATATGAATGGAGAAACTAGTCTGACCAAACCTGGAGAACTTTCATCACTCTCTCCTGCAAGGACGCCATAATATAAATGTAAAAAAATTCACAAAAAGATCCACACAGTGATTACACTAATTATGATTTTTTTTTATGAGTAAAAATTACCAGCCGCCTTGCTAATTGATGACCAATAAGGGGCTTGATCTTAATACATGATCTATTTTCATCATTACTATCCTCAACATGTTCTATTATTTAAAGTGATATTTTGTGAATTGGCAAGCATGTTTTTCCGCATTTCTGTTTTTATATTCCACACAATTGGAATCGTGCTACATTTGGCCTCCTCTACTTCACTAGGCTACATCTGTTAAAGAGGGTATAAAACACTAATGATATGTTCCTTTTCCATAAGTTCTTCTCATTTTTTGGATGAATTCTGTGGAAATTTTATTCATGCCAAATATGTGGTAGGAAATAATGTTCCATTATTTTTTTTATCATCTCTTGTTTATGAGTTAGCATGCTTATATTCTACTAGTTCATTATAGCTATATCATGTAAAGATCAAGTTGAGTGGGTTTTACATTTGATTTCAACTATAGTCAACAACTAAATATATAAGTTTTTTGTTAGGTTGAATGATGGAACAACACACTTTGATTTCCACTAGTGCTCTCTTTTTCATATACTATCACAAGTGCAAAAATACAAACTCACTTTTCTTTTTACCTGGATAAGCAAATGATGACAACTTTGTATTTTGTAGTGATAAGGATAACTATGTATTGGAGCTAGACCTTGAGCCCTTCAATTCATCATTTCCTTACCCAATACGGCCATCTCCTATTGGTAATGGAGTTCAATTTCTGAACCAACATTTGTCTTCAATACTATTTTAGTATAAAGAAAGAACACAACCATTGTTGGACTTCCTTCGAGCACAAAAATACCAAAGCCTTGTCATTTTTCTTTCCTTGGTTAATATATTGCATCATTGTGTTTGATATTTACTTCATTATTATTCTATGCCAATAAATCTCTATCAAATAGCAGAGAAGGATGACTTGGCTATTTTAGAAATATATAATATGAAATAATTAAAAATTCACAAGGTTATTTCGATTCTCATCTTTCTATTTCACTTCTTTAGAGAAAACTATATTTTCAAATACCAACTCAACTTAAACCAAACTAAAATAGAGAATCCTAGTTATAAAGATGTTTCTCACTCCATACCTTATACTAACATTATTTTTTTGAATTATACTTGAATTTCATTGATAATAACTTGGATTTATATCTTTCTTTTAGCACCAAATTGAATTCATGGTAAAAATATGAATATCATATTAAATATGACCTATATATGATTCAAATAATATCACCTTTTAGTCTGAGCATGTGGCAGAGTAATTTCTGAGGTGTGAAGTTCTATTAGAGGCATTGTTTGTTTATTTGTTTTGGTTAGGAAATGGTTTTCTCTTGCTTTTATGTGACTTTCAATTTATCATATCTAGCATGTTGAGAAATGGGAAAGAATAATGTGTGACATTTATCTTGCAGAAATTGATGTTCAATGAAATGATAAAGAGTTTAACCAAGCTACAATCCTCTTTGGTAAAGGTAGAGGGACATCTTAAAAGGTTACCTAAGAATACACCATATACATAGTTTGAACATAAGTAATATATGGCTTTTTCATTCGCAGATATGTTCTTTTTTCTATTCAAGATATCATGACAAGATAAATATTGATATTGTAGAAATTGTTAGAGGACCTCATTGAGTTCAATTTTTTTGATGTTCTACTTGATTGATACATTCTCATGACATGAAGGCTTTAAATACGAATTAATATGTTACTAAAACAAATTATATTCAAATTTTATACATATAAAAGATAAAAACAAATGCCAATTCCTTCATTTGATTGTTACTTGACCTTGATGTGCGCAGGTTAGATGAAATGTGATTGGAAAAAGGATGGGGAGACAATATAGAGATCATGTCTTGGATACGATTCATTTGTTGTTGGAGATCCTTCACGTACTTCATCCATCGATTTTGGAAATGTTTCTAGTAAGTATTCCTATGGTTTTTAATATTGTGACTCTTTCGCCTCATGGCTATTTTAGGCAAGCAAATGTTTTAGGAATGCGTGATAAGATATCGATGGATAGGTAAACAATTTTTTTATAATTGCAATGTTCATTCCATGATATTCTCTCTTTATTGTCTGATTGTATTTTGAACTTTTATTTCAATTTTTCTTTAAACAACAACAAAAGCTTGAAGATGAAATTAATATTACACAATATTGATTAAAATGCTTTTAATTGTTTTGTATTGAAAGATTTTCATGATTATTAGAAAAGTTTACTTTCATGTTTCTATTTGAGAACATGTTGTTGAGAACATGTTGTTTATATACTTGACCAAGTCCATGCATTAGACAACAAATTTTTGTTGCGAATAAAATGACAAGGATTATACATCATACCTCAGATTATTTGTTTTAACACGTTATTTACAGCTTGATCTTTTTAGGATGTAAGTTAGTTGGCATGATTGTGCCTAAGCTTTCCCTGAAGATTGAATACTAAGTTACTAAGGTGTTCTTTTCTATGGTGACTTTAATTTGTTTATACAGGTCATCTGGCCACATAGTGGCCATTATTTCTCAACTAGATAAAACTTTTTCAAGTTTCTTGCTCTTATGGGAAAGAATGGCTTTAACATTGTTGATGTTGAGGTACATGTAATATAAATCCTTTATAGTCTACTTTCATTTATATTCTACTATTCATCATCTTTCATGTCTTACACTTTGCATTCTAGGTTCTTTTGTTTTTAGAAAAGGAATTCAGTATTGATGGTAAGCAGCATGATTTGAAGAAAGAGGAGAACACTAACACTGGAGCGACAAATGCAAAAAAAGAGAGAAGAGAACCGGTGTAGTAGTACCCTTGAAGCCAATATCTCACATAATACACACACATAGAAACTGATATTCAAGTCTTAATAGTTGGTGAATTCACCTGCAATGACTTGACAACACAATGATAATGTTTTATAGTGATGAAACAACATTTCATGTGTAAACTGTAGTCCAGCCAATGTTAAGTTGGAAACTCATATTGTGAAACTCGACATTTCATATAATATAATTTTTGTGGTTGAAATGATTTATAGTTGCACTTGATATTGTTTAGTATTTTAACTAACATATGTAATTTTAATTTTCATACTAGATGAACCAATTCATATTGTATGATGTGTTTTTAATTTAGTCACAAAATCATACTAATTAATTTATGTTGATTAATAATGAACACATAAAATCAATCTAAAACTACTAAATTAGTAGTTTATATTGATTAATGATGAACACAAATAAAATGAATATACGGCTAAATTAGTCATTTATAATGATTATTAATGAAAATAAATGAAATAAATATAAACTACTAAATTAATCATTTATATAATAAATATGAAACTACCCAAAAAAATATAAATGACTAGTGCAAATGGTTAAATTTTCATTACAAATGACAACTAAATTTTGCATATATACGATTATTAGTAGCTAATCAACAATATCTTATAACAAGACAAAAATTTAGTCATATTTCTTTGGTCATTAATTGGTTTCAAACAACGACTAAATTTTGCATATATATGACTATTAGTAACTAATTTACAGTATCTTATAATACGACCAACATTTGGTCATATTTCTTTGGTCATTAATTGGTTTTCTCATATGATCATATAGTAATATATTTTATTGTATATTTGGTCATTTATTGTGGCAGTTAATGACTAAATCAATAACTAAATTAATGACCAAATTTATGACTAAATATATTGCTAGATGATAAAATTGAGACAATCAATTAATGACAAAGCTAAAAATGACTAAAAGTTGGTCGCGTTATAAGACACTGTAAACTAGCTACTATTGGTCACTGACTGAAAAATAGTCATTTATATGCAAATTTTAGTCATTGTTTTAGTAACTAATTAGTCATTTTGTACTAGTGAGTAGAGAGAGAAATTTCACATGCCATCATAGGAGCCTAGGTTTTCTTTATCCAAGTCTCCATAGATTTGGGAGAAGGCCACATAGCAATAAATTTTCCAATAAGAGCCCTTTCAGAATATATCAGAGAAGTCCGCCTAGCACCATCAGGTAAGGAGTCTTCAGTGACCTCTGTGTTATTCTTGACAAATTTGGTGGGCATGAATGTTGCAGGACAAGGATGCTTCGGGAGGGAGGTCACATAAAATGGAAGGCAAATTCAACATCCAAAGGAGGAGGGGGGAGGCCCCTTATGTAGACACCATATGAAAGGTAGCAGGTTCAAATTTGATCCCGCGAGAAGCTTAGCATAGAGCCCTTTCTTAAAGTGTGACATAATAAATCACATCCCATTGTTGCCACTATAACTTGTTTGCATTATTATTATTCTAACCCCTTGGCGTTGTGAGTCTCAACCACTCATATTGTATTTATGGGAAAAATAAAAAATATTATTTATGTTATTAATAATTTTTAAATGCCACATGTTAACGCTGTTTTGAATAGAAAAGAAATGATTTGTAACAAGTGCCCTTCATCCCAAAAAGGATTTTTATCACTCTAAGGATGATAAAATTAGAGTTAAGAATTTTTCAACTTTTAATTGCATTTAAATGTTTTAACCATCAAAAATTTTTTTAATTACATTTTATTTTTTAATATATAAAGAGAATTATTACTACTTAATAACAGGACAATTGCCAACCACATGCAATAATTAACATTGAAATACTTTTTAATTATTAAAATTTTTTTAAAGTACTCTACATTAAACACTTAATAAATAGTACATCGCCCTTTTTATATAACTATATACTTTGATTGTTTATATCTATATATAAAATAAAAATATTTAATTAATTATTATTAAAATATTTAATATTTTTATTAATTATACATTAAAATATTTAGTTTATTATTTATATTGATATGTATTTTTTATTATTAACAATTGTTATTATGTTAATTTATATTAAATATGAAAATAAATATCTATTTTAAAAATCCTTTCAACACAACTATTTTTTAAAACAAAATTTTAATACTTAAAACATCCTTCCTAGTGTCTTAACAACTAATGTATTTTTACTGAGTTATTCATGGCGGGTCAGGAATTACGTCAAGGTTGTTCTCTATCACCGCTATCATTCATTCTTATCATGGATGTGACCAGTCAAAAGATCCATCTTGCTAAATCAAGTGGCACTTTTAGGGGCATTCAGATATGTCCTGAGGTTTGCGTCACTCACTTACTTTTCGTTGATGATATTTTGACTTTTGGCATGTTGTGGTTGTCACAATGAGAAATTATATTTCACTTATTCTAACAGTATGGTCTTGCATCTGGTTTGAATGCAAATGGAAAAACTTTTGTGCTCTTATATTCATTTGGTCACACAAATGAGATAAATATTATTGTTACTACATTTCGGGTTGACTCCAAACCCCTTCTGGATGGTTTTACATACTTGGGCTACAGATTGAGGCCTAATAACTACTGTTTCCAGGACTAGTCTCAGCTACTCTAGAAATTTCATAACAAGCTGACGAAATTGACTCATCAAACTCTATCTCTGGGTGGTCACTTCATCTTGGTACAATTTGTACTCCAATAGTTGGCCATCTATTGGATGCACTTATTTACTTTGATTGCCCATGCTATTACTAAAATACAGTCTATAATGGCTCACTTCTTATGGTCTAGTTCTGTGGGAGATGGTAAGTTTCACTTGGTTAAATGGGCCGACATAGCCAGGCATCGTCACCTTGATGGGTGGGGTGCTCTCAACACAAATATTTTTGCAAATCCCTTATTATAAATTCTATGTGGAGAGCCCTCTCCAGCACTGGCATATTACATCAGATCTTTCATTTCAAATGCTTAAAATAAAAACCTATCTTTGACTGGATCCGCAGGGGTGAAATACGTATCATAGGTGGATCGTATATATGGTGCAGTTTCTAGAAATCCAAACATTTGTTCCTTCATCATATTAAGTGGACCTTTGAGGGCGGAAACAAGATCATGATTGGAAGGGACAATATATTGGGTGTGTATTTGGATTCTTGTCCCAAGGGACATTTACTAGAGACAATTCATTAGCGTGGTTTGTTGCTATTGGCACAAATTATATCAAAATGGCAGGGACCATTTCCAATTTGGCAAGATGCTTCACAGATTGGATTGACGGGGAATTTGGCCCAACAATGGTATCACTTTGTCTAATGTCTGAGAAATGTTGGTCTTTGCCATTATTGTGGTAGTGACTCCCTCACTTGGGGGGGGAAGCTCATACAACACTTGGTCGTAGTATCTGACTATTATTTTTTTTTTCACATGTTAATACCTCTTACTCTCCTCAGTCCTAGTTTCTCCCTATCTGGAAATCCTGCACTCCTCTCAAAATTATACTTTTCTGTTGGTTGGTTTGGAGAAATTGTATCCTTACTTGGGACAACTTATGTAAACGGGGATTGATTGGACCAGGCTACTACATATTGTGCCATGAGGGGGCGAAATTGGTAATCCATATTCCATTCACTGTAAAACTACTTTACACATTTGGTTTATTTTATTGTCTTTTTGCAGGTTACCCTCCACCACATTTTTGTCTATCGAACATTGTCTGAGATTGGGAGAATCTGGGATGGGTATTCAGACCTACATACCACTGTTCAATTTCTGGGAGATTCAAAAAGCCCACAACCACTACATTTTCTGAGGGGTGTCGACTAACACTCACTCCATTTTTTCAAAGGTCCTCTCATGGTTGGACTATATGTCTCCCCGATGTGTGGACATTCAGGACATGTCCAGAAGGTTTACTTTGCCACACATTTCTTTATCGACTAGATATTTTGATGTTGTTTCCCAGCAAGGTCTGTTTGATGCGGGGCTTGGCTCTGGATTGATGCACTCACATATTACAAGCTGCACTAAAAGGGTGGGAGGGGCTCAAATACCAGAGCTGAGATAATTTCCTTTTGGGGACTACTTTGGTTTGCACTATCAAATAATATCTTGAACATAAACATATATGGGGATTCTAAGACTATCATTAATGGCTTCCCAGACACATCTGCGTTCAATCCACCCAACCTTTGGGCGTGGCGAGAGTGGATCAGACACATGCTGCGTCAGTTTCAGAGCTTCACGGTCACCCACATCTACAGGGAGTCTAACTATATTGTGGATTCTCTCTCCATGCTGGGCATTCAGGATACAGATGCCTTCATGTATTTATCTTTTCTTATTGCAGACAACACATCAGAAGGTGGCAGTATTTCCATTTTGTACTGGCATTTTTTGGTTTATATTATTCTCCAGCATAACATTTATCTAGATATTCTTAGCGTTCAGGTGTCAATTGTACAAGTGGGTAGTCTAAATACTCCAAGAAGTGTCTAACAACCACCGAGAGGAAACAACGTCAAAACCGTTGCTCACCTTCTCTATGTTATGAGCACTACATTATAGTACCCACCAAATATTAGCAAAACTAGTGAAGAAATTGTAAAACCAAAGGACCTGGGCATAGAAAGAATTACCCAATGTTAGTCGACCTACTAGGCCCAAACCTGCATCGTCGTGAGTGTTGTTTGAAGGTTGTCATATCCCGCTCCTACAGTGGTTGTCGTTGTGGATATTGTTAGCGCCCCAGGTGGTACCTTCACTATGTTCCCCTACCTTTTCCCCTCACTCTTAGTCAGTGTCCAATATATGCGCTAGAGAGCCAAAAACCTAGAAGTTAATCCTCCCAAAATTTTGGTGCATGGCAAGCCATGTCCATGGAAAAAAGGCATCTCACGCACTAGACAGGAAACCCACAGTTTTCCACACAACCCAAAGTCTTCATAGACATATATGAGTCACACTCTGCCTATTGCGTGAAGAAATTGTCCCACTTGCTATAGAGGTATATCACAGCCATTGTAAAAAATCGAAAAGCAAGGTTTCTCATACTAGAGTGCTTAGGCAGAGAGTAGTTGCCATGAGATTAAAAGGTGTCAATTGTTGTTTGCATGTGTGTTGCATGAGGTGGGTTGACTACACCAACCCCTCTTAAATGTGATGAGAGGCAACGAGCTGTCGGGCTCTACTCTTCCCTTATCCTGAATTCCAACACTCGATTAAAAAATTAATTAAAAAATATGAATTTATTTATATATCCAATTAATTAAAAATAAAAACTGTAAAATTGTTTATATATTATGCTAATTAATTAAACATATTAATTTTATTAAAATATCCTTCTTGCTCTAAATTGCACGTTAATTTTCCATGATTGGTTAGATTTTTAAAGATATTTTATTTTAAAAATGAAATGTTAGAAAATTATATTTTTATATTAAAGTATTATGAAAGTGTGATATATATGATTTTTAAATTAATTTATTATCAAAATCATATTTAAATTAATTTATATTATCAAAATTACATTGTAAATATTAGATTAAGTTGTAAATTTTTTATCCACTTTGTATTTCAATTAAATTAAAATAGTTAAAAATGAAATAAATAAATTTGGGATAAAATTATGGTTATGGAATTAAAAACAATGATTTGATTCAACAGTAAAACTAGATCGAGCCTTAAAGTTAGATCTATAGCTTTACAGCTAGATCAAGTCTATATTTAACTAGATCAAGCTTTAAAGTTAGATCTCTAGCTTGACAACTAGATCAAGTCTATGTTTAACCAAGTTATTTGAATTTGAATTTTATAACTCAAGTGCTCGATGGAGCTCTGAGGTTCCAAATATCACAGTTTTAGCACCCTTTATGCATATTTCTTTTCAACACCATTTTGTACCTTAGCGGACTTAAGGTAGAATTTGTCCTTAAGTGGGGGAGTTGATCATGTTCGATTCATTAATGGATCCTCTATCTAAAGACATATGATTTTTCCATTTTAGAATTCATATGATATTTTTCATCTAATTTATTTTAAACATAATGCTTGATTTTTTTTTTAACACTTTAAAAAGAGCTAAATAAAAAATCAATAACATAAAATATACAAACAAAAACATTTCAATAAATATCAATATCTTTGTTTACTAGTCCTCTTCAAAAGGGTACTCTTGGTTTTTCAATCTAGCAATGCGTTGAAAAATGCAATTGAAATATTACTGGACCAACTTCTAAAAATAATCAACAATATAATTTTACATAAAAATAAATAAATTTTTAATATGTAAAACTTAGTTCCTCGTGTAGAAAAAGTTACACATTTTACCTATTAAGATATGACCCAAGACCTAGAGGCATGTGGCAAAAGTGAAAGCCTGTCCTCTTACATCTGGCAAGATAGAAAGCCTAAGCCCTTACTAACCACCAATGAGTAATTCCATGTGGCTTAGTTTTACTGAAATAATAATGATAAAGTTACACATTTCACCTATTAAGATATGACCCAAGACCTAGAGGCATGTGGCAAAAGTGAAAGCCTGCCCTCTTACATCTGGCAAGATAGAAAGCCTAAGCCCTTACTAACAACCAATGAGTAATTCCATGTGGCTTAGTTTTACTGAAATAATAATGATAACTCAACATGCATTCGGGAACAATGACCAATAATGATTGTATCAACTATTGATTTTGACAACTAAATTATGATAAAGTTTTTTTATTTATTCTTGTAAAACTTTATCTCTCTTCATACAACCACCCTAGATCCATCTTGACTCTGGGTCTACCAATGGTTGGGAGGGCTTAAATCTCTTTTCACTCTAAAGGAAGTTTCAATCTCAAGAGATTTTATCCTTTTAGAGGCTTGGTCGACCAGAATTAAGATGAATCTAACTTCGTTTAATCATTAATTATAATTATTAATTTAATTTAATTTTGATGTAATTTAATTGAGTCAAAATATACATGGCATTAGAACATCTCTTCTATACCAGATTGGGTAATGAATTTCAATGCAATTATAACAAACAATATACATATACACCCAATAATAAAACAATTATTAAACCATATACGCTCAATAATAAAATAATTATTATATTTAATAGTACAACATTAAACTCAATATATACTATTAAATTATTTAATAACAGCGTAATGAATACCCATAATAAAATTCATTATTCTGTATGCTTTAAAATTGTTCTGTTTGGCTAAGAGTTCATTTTTTTGGAAGTAAGGAAACAAGTTAATGGCCCAAGACCCAGCGGGGGTGAAACCCTGCTAGGTTATTTTAGGTGGCTTGATTTTCCTTGAATAACTGTGATGAATCAACCTTCATTCAAGAAAAACAGCCAAAAATAATTTCCTCGCTATTGTTTTGACCACTAAGTTATGATAAATTTCCCCACTTTGTAAACAATACCATTAGCATATATAAATATATATTATAATTACATTATAATTATAATTATATTCTTTATTTCTTGTAACCATGTCGCTTCCGTGTTCTGACTTTATGGCCTGTGCTTTAAATTTGTCGATTCATGTTTGCCATTGGATTTCCTTGTGCTTTATTTATTAATTTTTGCCCTTGCCCTTCACGGCTCTAACTAGATTTATATACAGAGCTTTTATGTTTATCTCTTACAGTTCGTAGTGGATTCCTCCTTTGCGCTTTATTAATTTCAGCCCTTCTCATCAGTATAGGCACTTAAAATTTTAATGTATACACACACAATGTAATGTATAAAAAATTAAAATGTTATATTCAGTTGAGGGCGTAGAGCATGGAGTTACATCATGAAAGCTATGTGATAAAAGATGTTAGCAATCCTAAGGATTTTATAATGATAAGATGTTTGAACTTTGTAAATAATTGATAATTAGGTGGATTCTCAATCGCTGTAAAGAATGATGGTTAATTTTTAATTTAAATTTAAAAATCAAATAAAAATATGCATAATCTATATTATATAATGTTGCTGAGTAACAAGTATGTTTCAATTATAAAAGCTCAAATGACAAAAAAAATTAAACACAATTTTTTTTATACCAAACAAAGAATCAAAATTTTTACTTTTACTAAGTGTAAGTCATATGACACAATAACACAAGCAACACAAGACATAAAAATACGAGTATCCAACACATGACA
>APFE030151822.1:0-16185 GCA_000404065.3 Pinus taeda
ATATATATATATGTATATAATTTTAACTTTTTTGATTCAAACTAGTTAAATTGGTTTGTTTACCTATTTCCATAATAATTATAAAAAGAATCTTGAGTTATCTATTTTTAAGTAATAAATTTATAAAATTTGATATTGATATATAACATTAATGATTAAATAATTTATAAACAAACCAATAATGGTTATTAATCTCAACTTTTACCTTAACAAACTCTATATGTATATATATATATAACAAATAATTTAATAGATGAATTCATAACTGTTTTTGACTTACCATCCCTAATTTTAATTAGGATTATTTATTGATGTAAAATTTGGTATTAGTTTTTAATTAATCTTTAGTTTATTTCATTTAATGATGATGATGATGATGATGATGGTTAACGTCCGCTGAGACCAAATAATGATCTATCGGACCTAAAGACAAATTATTTATTTTGAGTTAAGATTTTATTCCTATGCTCAAAAAGCTTGGAGAGAAGCCTCCCGAGTTCACTATAATTATGGCATTGTAAAAGGCTAGGAAGGTCAGTATTGTAACAAAGGTTGTGAAATTGAGATCTAATGTGGTTGTATGCAGGGCACTCTAAGAGGAAGTGGTTTTCATCCTCGATGCTCCTGTTCTCACAAATATGGTAGATCCTTTCTATCCATGGCGTTTTAGGAACTACCCAGCGGCCAGTTTCACTATGGAGCTCATGAGAATTCGTTCTAATTTTTGCTATATTAATTTTCTTTTTTGAGCTAGTTAGAATAGAGAGATACTTTTGATCTTCAAGGGTGGGGTTGATGACCTTCTTATAATAACTTAATTTTCTTTTAGACCCTAAATCTTTCTCACACCATAATTTTTTTTTGAACTTAGAAGTAACAATATCTTTAATGTTATTTATGTTTTGCAAAGCATCGTTCTCCTTGATCTCCCAATAGTTTAACCAGGCCCTTGTGTCCTTATGCCATCCTCGGTTAAGCCTTAGGTGATTTTGGCTGGAATTTAAAGCCAACTTAGGAAGTCTATGATTGTCTATGTTATTGAGCTTGTGCTTGTACATCAGAAACCTGAGCATAGCCAGGCTCTCAATAGAAGAAAGACCTGCTTCTATAAGGAGAATAGGATATGGAGTATTACTTTTAATTTTCAGGTTATAAGTTATAAAACGCTTCTGGATTTGCTCAATCTTCCTTTAATTCTTAATCCAATTATAAATCGTAGTGTTTAATTGTTGATTTATTCATTTACAATTTTTTAATTTCACATATAAATTGAGATAGACATTTTCATATATACTATTCACTATAATTATTGTTATTGGTTTTAATTTATCTCTCATATATCAATATTTACATTTATTAAATTATTAATATATATATAGTTATATTTTAATATTTAATTATTTTAATCGACCATGAACATAATTTGTAAAATTAAAATCATTATTTTATATATTTTAAATATTTTATATTAAATTGTTTTAAGTACGCCCCACAATTTGTATATAAATTTTTACTATATTAAGTTTTGATGGTCAAATTTAAGAGCCCCTACATTAAATATCACTAATTTTATTAATCTTATTGATTTTTAGAATATATTATTTTTTTTATATTTATTAATAAATATTATTATGATTCATCTATAACCTATTAATGATTCATTTTTAATCACTGAATTTATTTTTGTTAAATTAGTTTTGAGAAAAATGTTATTGTTCATGGTTTGATTATAACAATGGTTTTGTACTTTATCTTTATCTAATTTATTAGTTTTTGTTTGTTAATTTTTCTTTTATAACTTAAGATGACAGAGGTGAATCATTCTCAAGTAAAATTATTTTAATTAAAACATATAAATTACATGACACCTACACATCTAAAACGCCTCTGGACCAAACAACAATTTTATTAACCAATTTTTTTTTTTGCTAAAGCAAGAGTCAAACATTCTATTTCATTAAACAGTAAATAAAATACATAAAATACAACATTCCTTGATGAGATGTGGCCTAAGGAGAAAACCCAACACTAACTGTTAATGGGCCAAAGGTAAAAGCCTCGACCACTACAACCAAACCTAAAAAATCTCTAGAGAAATATACTATGAAAATCGGGTAACAAAATCTAGAGTTGGACTCGAAGAGGAACATACGTGCCAATCTTTATAGATTTCATGTTCACAAAACTCACAAACCCGCAAATCTATAGAAAGTATAAAAAGTTGCATCTCGCCAAGAACATTATGCTTCCCGCCTTTTACCTGACTTGCATCTTTAACCTCAATTGTCGAACCTCTTTGCCCAATCCCATGGCTATGGTCCATATCTTTGTGCCTAGAAGCACAATGTTTACCCATATGGACCCACCAACATGCTCGATCGATCCCATCCGTAGATCCGCCTTGCCAGATCCAGTGGTTGAGGATCATATCGCATCAGTCAACATCACCGAACAATAACATGTGATGAGGGCAGTATTCCATCCCACCCCACTACCACGTGGAGCTCGCTGAATGGAATCTCTCCCAAAAAGGAAAAACCACTTCCTGCTTGCAAGGCTTGTGATCACCGAAACTGCCTTGGACACGGTATTGCGAATAGATAAGAAAAACCCCGGGTTTCCAGGCTGCCAAGAATTTCTGGTTGCCAGCCTCTTGCTGTGTATACTCTACCTAAACCTATGTGAGAAGAAGCTCCTGCCATTCTCCCTGTCAAAAAAATGGAATTGCCTGGGCTGTAACCTCTAGAATCCGCTATGAATGAATTAACCCGGGTCAGCAAAAACAGTCTCTTGCTTTTCCTAATGCTGTTGTCGGTCACTAAAGGCTCTAGATGAACAACCCTCATCCAACCTGACATTTGTTATCTCCTCCCATTTGCAGTAGAGATCAATATGCTTATTTTAAACCCCCTCATTTGCAAAACAGTCCACCATATTGTTGGCTTCCCTACGAACATGCACCAATCCTAGGGTTCTTAGTATTCTTAAGTGTGCTTGGATTCTTTGGTAGATTTGCAGAAGCCGCCAATGTTTTGAAATTTTCTTAGGAGAAACTCCAACATTTATTCTTTTTACTGAGTTCATGATAAGTTGTGAATCAGCCTCAATGATGACATTTTGAATGTTGTACTTGAGCAGTATTTCCAAGCATGTTTCCATCACCATGAGCTCAGCCATATTGTTAGTATATTTGCTAAGATACTTGTGGAAGATGACCTGTATATTTTCTTCCTCATCCCTTAGAACCCCTCCATAACCTACTTCTCCCGGATTCCCTTTTGAAGCCCCGACTATGCTGAATTTTAAAAAACCTTGAGAAGGGGGTTGCCAAGAAGACTTTTCTATTGAGGTTTTCTTGATTATCTGCATATAACTCAGAGGGGGTTTAACCTTGAGCTCTAATTTCTTCAATATTCTTGCCTCTCTTTGTTCAATAGGTTTACCTGTAGCTTCTCCTCCCAGGATATGAACAGTTTCTTTGAGTTGTTTAAGGACCGGTTTGAGGATGTTACTCACTGGACTCACTTTCTCCTTGAAAATCCTATTGTTACGCTCCTTCCAGACATTCCAGATTAAGAATCCTGGGATCAGTTGCCAAGCAAAGTTTATGATCTCATTATCCAAGAATTTTTTCGTCCAGTTCTTCAATGTGTGGTAATGTCATTAGCATCTCTGTTTGTTTTCTCAAAGACTTCTCCAACCCAATTCCAAAGAGTTGTGGTGAAAGTGCATCTATTCAGGAGATGATTTGTAGTTTCTTCTTGTTGTTTACATAAGTGACATCCTGAGGAACCAACAAAACCTTTTTTTCTTAGGTTATCCCATGTCAGAATCTTTCCCTATTGAACCAACCATGTGAATAGTTTTACTTTCATCCAATGAGGATTTTCCCAAATTTCTTTCCATGCCTTATGAGTGTTGTGATGGTTTAGTCATGTCTCTATTCTTTTGGCATCCTTAAGGTTGAAGAGACCTGTCTTGTTTTTTCCCATGTAAGTTGATCACTGAAGTTTGAGTTTAAAATTTGTCTCTTGTCTAAAAGATCTTGCAGGGTTGTGGCTTGAGTTTGCATCATGCCCATTCCACTATAGTCTAGAATTTTCCAAGTTCTCCATTTCTTATCATTCCTTGCTTGGTCCCAATAATCCCTTACCCTCTTTAGTCCTTTACTGATGGTATCAACGTAAATGTCTACTAATTCTTCACTTCGGAGACTGTTCTCCTATTGCCAATTATCCTCCCAAAACCAAGCCAGGTTCCCATTTCTGATCTCACAGAAACTATGATTTCGGACTAGGGCTCTGTTCTCCCATGCCCTATTCCAAATTGTAGAACCTTTGACCTGTCCTGTCATTTTGATTAGATTTTTCTCTTGCCATTCGTTAGCATATTTGTGCTTCTAGAGTTTTTCCCAAGGGACTTTAATTTATTTCAACCATCTCCACCAGATTTTGGCTCCAAGAATTCTATTTAGAATTCCTGGGTCATGAAGGCCTAAGCCTCCATGGGACATAGGTTTGCATACTTTGTCCCATGCCACAAGGGCTCATTTCTTCTTTTCTTCACATTTCCCCCATAGGAAGTCTCTCTTAATGTTTCTTATATTGATCAGTACATTGACTAGTGCTGGAATGGAAGATGGCATATAGATAGGGATACTTTGTAGGACAGCCTTAGTGAGAACTAGTCTCCCTACTAGATTTAGTGCTCTGTTTTTCCATTTGTTGATCTTATATTTTAGCTTATTAAGAACGGGCTCCCAGATGTCCTGGTGAAGTGATTTGGAAGTGAGAGGGACTCCCAGGTATTTCACAGGTAGTGTCTCCCTTTGAAAGCCCAAAATTTTGAAATATTTCTTTGAATTGAAATATCTGTATTGAAAAAGAATATTTTTTATTTAAAGAGACTTACCTCAGTGTCTGCTACCCTAGAAAACTCACTTAGAATCTATTTGAATGCTTTGGCTTCCTTAACAGTGGGTGTTCCTTGAAGCATAGTGTCATCCACAAATTGTTGATGTGTCACCGTGTCCCCACCATTAGTGAGTCTTAGATCCTGAATTCTCCCTTCCTCCTTAGTAGCTCTGATGGCTCTTCCTAACCCTTCCATCATTAGAATGAAGAGGAAAGGAGAAAGAGGATCTCCTTGCCTTAGACCTCCAGAGCGCATGAAGGTTTTGGAAGGAGCTCCATTGAGCAGAATTGAACAGTTGGTTGTGGTAACTACCACCATAAACCATTTTATCCAATCATGATTAAAGCCATAGGCTTTTAAAATTACTCTAACATGTGACCAACTAAGTTTGTCATAGGCCTTTGCTATTTCCAGCTACATTATCATTCCAACCTCTTTGATGGTGATGAGTGAATGAACCATTTCATGTGCTTATATTATATTATCTAGAATTTGTTGTTGTTCCACATAGCTTGTTTGTTCCTCTCACACTAGGGTTCGGAGTAGAGGTTTGAGATGATTGGCAATGAGTTTTGATATAATTTTGTAGATCACATTACGTAATTCTATAGGTCGAAATCTGTCTGGAGAGGTGGCCTTCTCCCATTTAGGGATTAAGGCTATGAAAGATTCATTGAGCACCTTAAGACTTTCTTAAATCTCCGAGAGTCTTCCACTACCTCCAGGATGTGTTGTTTCACTATCTTCCAACAAGCTTTGAAAAGGTCCACATTGAAGCCATCTGGGCCTGGTGCTTTCCCATTTTGCGTCTCTTTCACTCCTTCCTTAATTTCTTCCATTTTTACAGGTCTATTGAGATTGAAATTATCTTCTCTTGTGATGAATTTAGGGATGTACTGAGTGAATTACTTTGTAGACTGTATCTATCTTCCGAGGTTTCCTCAACAATTTTCTGAAAATGATGGAGTAGGACTTTCTCCATTTCTTCATGAGTGTTTCTCTCTACACCATGTTGATCTGCAAGTTGGACAATTCTATTGTTGTTTCTGTGAGCTATGGTGGATTTGTTGAAGAATTTGGTGTTTCTCTCCCCTTCTTTGATCCATTGTACTCTAGATTTCAGTCTCCAGAGTATTTCCTCTTGAAGGAATCTATTGTCCCACTCCTGCTAGAGTAACTCTGCCATCTCTTTCCTTTCATCTGTGTATCTTTCTGTGATAAGAATCTGGTTTATTTCCTTTAGTTTCTTTTCCATCTCTCCTTTAGCTTTGATGATGTTACCAAATTCCGTTTTGTTCCACTCTTTGAGTCTGCCTTTAATATGTTTGAGTCTGAAATTTGTACCTTGAAGGTGAAGATCCTCCTTCCACCATTGTTCAATATTTGTGAGGAAATCAGAATGTGTGAGCCAAGCATTTTAAAACTTGAAGGGGGTTTTCCTTTGTTTGCCAAAAATGGAGGCTTCTAATTGGATAGGCCAGTGATCTGAACACCCAAAAGGTAAAATGAGTGCAGTAATGTTGCTTCCCCTGAGAAGAAGTTCCTCTTAAACCATAAACTTGTCCAATTTTGAGGCCACTTGGGAAGGGCCTCCTCTTTTGTTGTTCCAAGTGAATATTCCATTGCTTGTTTCCATATCAACCAATTTCATATTGGTGATGAATTTCTTGAAGGCAATTGAATCTCTCCCAAGAATTCTAGTTCCTTCTTTCTTCTCCATGAGTGACTTTGTTATGTTAAAATCACCTCCAAGAATCCATGGTAGAGTTGGGTATCTCTTCTTCATATCCTCAAGTGTTGTGAGGAATTGAAGTTTGTCCTCCATTGGTTGTGGACCATAGACATTGGTGATCATCTAACATTGGCTATCTCCCATCAGTTGGAAAATCAGAGAAAGGTGATGTCTGGATGCCTTCACATCAATCACACCAAATTTATGTGGATCCCAGAGAGTGAGAATACCACTAGCATATTTGTTTTCCTTAACTTCAGGGAATTCATATCTATTTACACATTTTCTATGTTTTTCACGGATCCTCTCTACTGAGCATTTTGTTTTTTGTATGAATAGTATGTCAGGTTTTTCCTCTCTAATCATTTTACCAAGATTCCTCTGTTTCCTTCTTCTCCCTAGTCCTCTAATGTTCCAAGTTGTGATTTTCATTGAGATGGGATTATAAAGGAGTAACTAGAAAGGTCTTTCATCCTTCCTAAATCAATCATGAGCTTGCCACACTCTAGTAGTAATTCCTTTTATCTCTTTCTATGCCTCCTTTTGCTTGGATTCTTTGTTAATTTTTCGATTATTAATCCTATTGAGGAGGTTCCTTTTTTTCCTAGTTGTCATGTCCTCGTTTGACTCCTATAGTTGTTTGATGTGTCTTGTTAAGGAATATATGTTGGACTTTATCCACTTCCTCCTAAGGGATGGATTTTATTCCCAGGTTCCTGCCCTGTTCTAGAAAATTTTCTAGCTCTAGGTTCTCTCTTTCTAGGATCTCTTGCAAGCCTTGATCCTTCGTACCACTTTCACTTTGAGTCATTTCCTGGTCTTTTTCTACGACCATGGTATTCAATGAGTCCATCATGTTTTCATTCTGTTCCTGAATGTACGCCACGCTGGTCTCTTTTTCTTTCCTCCTTGCTGTCTGATTCTTTGCACTCTCTTTATCCCCTTCCTCGACTTCTTTTCTTCTAAGATCTCAAAGCTATTTTAACTTTTTGTGTTATCATTCACACTATTGCTATTTTGTGTCTTCCTTCCTCCCCCTTTTCCTTTCCCTCCCACTTTGGTCAAACTTGTCTGGTCTTTTCCTTTGCTAGGATTTAGGTTTTCCTCCCTTCGATTGAGTGGACAGTCTCTTGATAGATGCCCATGCTCAAGACATTTGTGACATCTGAATGGGATATGTTCATAGTCCACTGCTTGAACCCATTCTTCATCATAGACTTCTAGAATGACCTCATCTGAAAGGGCTCCAGATAGGTCCATCTCCACACAAATGCAGGCATAGGATGTATATTTTCCCCTTGGAGTTGACTCTGAAATCTTTAAGAAATGATCTAATTTATTTCCTATAGCTTTTAAAGTCTTTGGTATCCAGTAATCTAAAGGTAAGGAGTAGAGTTGAATGCATACCGGTACCGAAGTGAAGGTTTCTCGTTCAGGCACAAAATTCGTCGTCCATGGCCTCATATAGAGCCCAACAGCTGCAAAGAAGTATGGCCGTCCTTAAAAAATTATGTCTGTGTCTTCCATATTCGTAAACATCACAATGAAAAAACCTTTGGATTCAAAATGAATATTTAGCTCCCTTTTTGGTTTCCAGTTGTATTTTATCGAAATGTACAACGCTTTCTCAGATGGCCAAATTCCCATAAATTTACATATGATGACATAATTTTATTAACCAATTTTTAAATATATTAAAAAAAAATAACTATTAAATATCATAAACTAATTTAAAAATAACATATTAATATTTAAATACTTATTAATTATTAATCATAATCAATATTTAAAAAAATAAACAAATCATAAACACAATATTCTTGCATAATTATCAAACAATATATTACTTAAACAACATTTTTACTAAGGAATTTAAAAAATATAATAAGATGGAAATAATTATTAAATATCATGAACCAAAGATATATATTAATACTTAAACACTTATTAATTATCCATGTTTAAAGATGGACTTTTGACGCGACAGGGATCCTTTCCTCCCCGTTTCCTCCCTTTAAAAACGTATTCGAAATATCTTTCCAGAAGTTGTTGACAACTAATCTAAAATGCAGAAAGTGACGGGCATTACGACATTGCTTAAATAAGCAATGAAGCTTATGGGACCGTGTAAATCGTCGTTTCTCTTTTTCGAATTTTCAATACACACTTCCACTTACGTACACAAGGACCCTTGGCGATTCTGTCTTTTGTTATTTCTTTTTTAAGTAACATAAAGAGGTTACTTTTTCATCATTTTTGGGTGGATAGATTTGGTTGATTTTAGTTAAAGCAATGTTTTTGGAATTTTTCAATTGAGGGTGAAAATTAGTTTTTTATTTTAATTTAAATATTTTCATAAAAAAATTTGAAATGTTAAATTTAATTTATATTTAAAAATATATTTTACTACATAAATGTTAACTTTATAAATCAATATACATATGGCATCTATGATTCCATTGTACATCCATGATTAATTAATCAAGCATCAACCATCTATATTCTAACACTTATAAACATACATCAAACATATTATGAAACATAAAATATTTAAGCATGTTATAAAACATAAAACATAAAGCATATTCTTTAACAAATGAACAACTGTCAACATTAGTCATGTTTAAAATTCAAATAATAATGTTTATAAAATAGGTCATTTGGCCACCACCAAGACAAAAAAAGTTGAAATTCACAAGTAGCCTACAAGTCTAATGATTAATCTATGACAAAAGTAGTAAATTGTGAATATATCTATTAACCTCTCCTCCTTCCACCATGAAGAGTAAATGGTGGTGGGCCTCCATCTGGTGGCAATGAAGAAGATGATGTATATGGAAGTTGTGGCAATGAAACTGATGAAGACTAGGCCCTATTGTTGATGTTGAACCATGGAACTTGGGAACCAAGGGCCCAGATGTGAGATTTATATCTTGTATGCTAACAATATTTTTGGGTGATAATCATATCAAAGATAACATGTAGATGCAACCATCTATATTATATTAATTAATAAGGAACATATAATAAATCATAAACCAAAAATTAATTAAAATATTAAAAAATAAAGTGGCTAACCTATTATAGGTAACCATCTACATTATAATTATAGGAAATATAATAAATCATAAACAAAATTATTAAATATTAAAAAATAAAGGACTAACTCTATTATAGGTCAAATGACCGATGGCCAAAATAAATAATAAGGAATCAAAATAGGAAATAAAAACTACATAATGGAGTGTAATTAAGATAAGAAATAATAATAAATTAAAAATAACATCTAATAAACAATAAATTAAATCAAATATTCAAAAGAAGTCAAGACTAATACTTAGAAGAGACCAAATGAACAAATAATAATAATAAAAAATGAAAAACCTTAAAAACATATTAATAATTTAAAAAATAAAAATAATTGAAATAAATCATAATTAAAGCCACTCACCAATTTCCTTTTAATATAAATAAAAGTAAACATAAACAATTTCAAAATAAATAAAATATAAAATTAAAAATTGGATTAAACATAAATATGCTAACACCATAATAATATAAAAATTTAATGAACATTCCTTTTTTATTCATATATATATAAAATAAAGACAATTAGAAAGGAAAAATGTACTCAATAGAAGGTTATAAAGGAAGGAAGGTTATAAAATGTACAGAATAATTTTTTAATTTTCTTTTAAAAAGATAATTTGAGAAGGCGGCCAGCGGGCTCGAAAAGTTGGCCTTCATCTGGGCCACCGCCGTCTTCCTCGGAGGCTTCGCATCTTCAACCGAAGCGAAGAGGTGGAGTGGCAAGAAGATACAATGCTAATATCCATGGAAATTCTTAACAACGAAGCTAAACGGCTATGTAGTGGATTCTGCAAATGCTTCATATGCTTGGCCTCAGAAAACAGTACAGAAGCTACTGGGTTAGTGTGGTTGGCTTATTAATGATATTATTTTTTGTTACTGCATATTAAAAATATTAAAATGAATTAATATTAAAAAGATCAATATGAATTAATTTGTTGTTAATAAAAATGTATTAAATTATTGTTATAAATTTTTAAATAAAAATATTAAGAAGATAAAGTTGATTTAATTTGTTGTTAATAATTTCCTTAAATACAAAATATAATATGTGATAAATAAGTTTTAATTTTAAGATTTTTTTAATAATTTTAATTTAATTATTTAATAATTATATTGAATAATAAGTAAATGTATGTGTTATAATGTTTAATATGGATTAATGTATATGAGTATTTATAGGTGATTTATATTAATTTTTATGGTAAAGTGAGAGTAAATTTCCATAGCTAGGGACAAATTAATTCTTTTGATGGTTAATAATAATACTGATTTGAAATAAAGCTATAATTTAGTTGAATTTTATAAATAATGCAAACTTTGAAACGGGAGCTATAAACTCAAAACAAGAATTCTGCTGAAGAATCCCCACAAATACATGAAAATGAGTGCTAAAAACTAAAAGTGTGTATCCTAGAATGATGATTTTTTTCTTCAAGGGTCAATTCTGAACATGTTTTAGAAATGAAAAGTGCTAATAATGGAATGATGGATTTTTTTTTATGGTCAATTTCCAACATTTAAAAAAAATGCAAGTAAATCTGAATTTTTATGTGCAAAAATTGTGCAAAAAACACCCTCAAAATGAAAAGTGCTATGCTGGAATAACAATTTTTTTTTTGATAAAGTTTCAACATTTTGAAATAATGATGTAAAATATTTTGTTATGACTCCGAAAAACATTACAATTTGAAAAAAATAATGAAAACATAAAATTAAAAATAAAAACAATGAAAAAACACAAAAAAAAAAAATTAGAAAAAAATATCAAAACATAAATAACAATATATATTAAAAACAAAACATAATATTTTAAAAAAATGTAACAACCCTAAGTAACTTAGCATAAATTAAATCGTTGAGAAATAGTTACGAATCAGTGATTAACTGATTCTTGATATGCAAGAAACTTGATGAGGGGAGAATGATAGATCATAGTTTTGAAAAGGTTTATGGAGGAAGGCATAGGAGGTTTTTTGAAAGAAGTCTCATGCGGGGAACATCTCTTGGTGTCAAGGAACGTTTCTCCCTTGAAGGCCGTAGCTTGTAGGGCATTATTAAGTGTTTGTTATTCCACAAATTTAACCTCATGTATATTGTTAGTTAGTTGTTGCTATTTGGCCCCTAAAGCCATCCGTCCTAGAACAATTAACATGTAAATTGATCACTCGAGGCCGAATCTTCCAGACTTGTAGAAATGAATATAGTCGAAGTGGTAGTGTTGCACTTCGAAGAGAGATAAGTAACCTGGTTAACCTCTTGGGAAGCAACGTTTTATGATAAGCTTTTGGAGGGAGAGAGTGGTATTGGGTTCATCGAATGATTTGATGCCTCGAGTTGTAATGTTAGATTTGCAGGCCAAATACGTGGGTTTTCTGCAAATGAATACATTGATACAAAGAACAATCGTCGACTTGATGATTGTTGGACATACGTTTGGTCAGTGAGAGGATGGCTCTTGAATAATGCTAATCTAGGCCCGTAACAGTTGGAGAAGGAACCATCGAGAGGAGAGTTGTTATTCCCCAAATGGGTGATGGAGGCAAGGAGGCTGTCATGAAAAGATAAGTAACTTGCTCGCTTTCTTGAAGATAAATATATGAATGTTTTATATGCTTTTTGGTAGAGAAAGTATTTTAATGCATGCAGTAAAAGAATGACTAATTTATATGTTTTCTTGGTAAGAAAATATGTTAATGCATGCAATACAAGAATGATTAAATTATATGTTTTCTTGGTAAGAAAATATGTTAATGCATGCAGTGAAAGAATGACTATTTTATATGTTTTCTTGGTAAAGAAAAATATGTTAGTGCATGCAGTAAAAGATTGAATATTTAATATGTTTTCTTGGTAAAGAAAATATGTTAAAGATTGATTATTGTGTATGTTTTCTTGGTAAAGAAAATAGGCAGTTTCTCTTACAAAGACTACATGTGAGTCTTGTGTGAGAAATGCTTGTCTCTTGTCATTTTCTTAGAATAAAATCTTCGCTAAATATAGCCAAAATATCTTCTTAAGAAAAGAAGATGAGGCATATAAACGTCTTGAGGACATAGCGTGAAAAGTGGCCAAGTTTTCTTGAATTAAAATATGTATTTTATAAAAGTTTCTTAGAAAGGGATATATGCTAATTGCATTGTGATTCTAGCTAGTTTGTAAGTTCTAGTAATTAACTATGCATTACATGCATGATAAATTGCTAATGATGTGCTTCTAGACACATAGATATTCTCTTCTAACTTTCTTGAAGAAAGAGTATGTGTTATATACACATAAATATAGTTTCGTTTTAGAAAAGTGTGTATACTTCGTGTATGAAAATGATGGCTTTTATGTGAATCTCTTGAAAAAGAAAATAGAGTTTCTTACTCTTAAAAGACATATGAATAGTGTTCATATCATATCAAGAACCCTACTTGTTTCATGAAAAGATTATGTGCATTGAAGTAAAAGTAATTGTGTTAAGAAAAGCACATGTTGCATGCACATAAGGGTAGCTGTTGTGACATTGGAAATATGATTTTGGGTGTACGTAAAGAAAGTATTAAGTTAAATTTCTTGGAAATATTAACCTCTTGAAAAGAATGTCTTGCTAGATGAGTTGGGTCGATTTCTAGTCTAGTGCATAAAAAGGGTAAATTAACCTTGTTATTGTTTCTTGGTTTTTATGCATAAAGATGGGTATTCCCAATATTTTCTTGAAAGAGAAAGCATGAGGATCTTACTTATAGGAAGATAAAGAAATGGGGTTATAATGACTTCCTTGAAGAAAGAAGTATGTGAGTTGTTACATGAAATGATGGTAGTATTCTTGTAAAGGGAACATGTGTTGCATATATTAAAGAACGGAAAATATGATAAGCTGATGTATGCACAAAGGATAGTCATTGTGATATAAGAGTTATGTTCTTTATATGATAGAGAAACTATTTTTAGTTCTTGAAAAATAACTATGTGAAAAGAACATATGTGCTTAGGCATAGAAATAACAATTTATTACATGTACGAAGATATAATGATTGTGTTATACATGTTAGTAGAACTAGTGGGTTAGATCTCTTAAAGAGAATTATGCATTAGTGTAAATAAACATGGTGAAGATCAAACAATACTTACTTGAGTATATGTACTAGTTAATAGTATGTCATGCTTGCTCATGCATATGAGTAGATGTTAAAAGATGTCTTTTAGAGGTTGATTATTGATTCATTAATATGGTATCTAATCTTGTTGGCAAAGCTTGTTGACGACAACATTGACAGGGAGCAATGGCGGATGGTGCTAAAGGAAAGTGATGTTTAGCCTTGTGGCAGGAAAAGGATTAATGGTCCATGCAGATGAGTTTGAGTTGCAGGATCGTACATTGCTAGAAAAATCATGCCACAAGGAATGTTGCATTGTGGTGGTATGTAAGTAAAAGATTACATGGAAACTGTGTTAGCTTTTAGCCAGTTATGTGACAACTTAATGATAATTCATTGTAATAATTTATAACAATGGTTAAGGGATGGAATCCATTATAAGCCATTGAGTGAGGGGTGAAATCCCTCACGAGAATTTAATAATAAGATTAAATGTTTGCTGGTTTTCACCTTAGGAGGTTTCTAGGGTATATTGGTGTTCAATGGTGTGGTTGTTTTGTGTTAGTTTGATGATGATGAATCCTTGATGTTGATGGTTCCTTATTTGATGGCCTAACCATAATGTCCAAGTATGAGATTAATTAATATGGTGAAGGAATTCATGAAATGGATGCAAGGATTCATGAGACAGTTTATGTTATTACACTACTACAGTGGTGGTTAATGGTTATACAACTTACTGTCTTTTATTACAATTTACTTGATGTACTATTGAACATTATATCTAATGGTTAATGATGAATGGTGGAGTTGTGAATTGGATAATTACTTGTGGGTAATTTTTATAAAAAAGTTCCAACTCCCTACTTTTACTTGTGAGGTTATCAGAGTATGTGACAAAAAAGAATCAATCATAAAAATGTAAAAAAAAAAACAACAAAATTAACCTATAAAATATAAGATTAAAAAATTAAAAAAATTAAAAGAACAAATAAAAAGAAACATTTTTCAAAAAATAACTTTCCTTTAACGTGGTAAAAAGTATAAAAAATTGGAAATTAATTTAAAAATACTATAAAATTAAGTAAAAATAGAAAATTTTTAAAACATTGAGAAAACAAAAAAATAAATGTAATTAAAATAAGCAAGATAAAAAAAAAATAGAGAAATACCAAAAAAAAAAAACTACAAAAATTAGATTAAATGACATTTTTCCAAAAACCCTAAAACAAAATATGTTGAAATTAAAATAAAATAAAAATGGGAAAAACAATTAAAATTAAAAAATATATATATTTTCAAATTAAAACTAAAATTGAAAAGCTTTTAAAATTAAAAAGCTAAATAATTTGATTTTTTTAAAATAAAATTTAATATATATATATATATCTATATAATATATATATATAATATAAGTTTATATAATATATATATATATAGTATTTATATATATATATTATATATTATATATATATATATATATATATAACTTTATCTTTATATATATAATATATAATAAATGTTTTAACAAAAAATATTTTTTATTTAAAAGAACAATTTTACTGGTCACCATCCCCACGAGTGGTTGAGGGGTGGCTATTTGATTCCGAGAATTGAATAGCCACTTCCCAGCCACCCCCACGGGCAATTGGGGGGTGGCTATTGGAATCAGATAGCCACCACTCAACCACCCCTATGGGGTGACTCGGTGGTGGTTATCTAATTCTCAAAATCGAATAGCCACCGCTCAGCCGCCCCCACGCGCAGCCAACCCATGGCTATCCAATTGTGAGAATCAAATAGCCATTGCCTAGCCACCCACACGGGGTGACCGGGTGGTGCTTATTTAATTTTTAGAATCGGATAGCCACCGCTCGGCTGCCCCCACGGGCAGCTGAGCTGTGGTTATTCGATTCTGAGAATTAGATAACCACCATCTGACCACCCCCACATGCGGCTGAGTGGTGGCTATTCGATTCCGAGAATTGGATAGCCACCGCCCAACAACCTGTGGGGATGGCCAGGAAGTGACTATTCGATTCTCGGAATCAAATAGCCATCGCTCGACCACTCGTGGGGGCGGTGGGTGATAAAATTGTTTCTTTAAATAAAAAAATAAATTTTGTTTTTTTTTTTTTAAATATCAATAAACATATTTAAGCAAATTTATATTTTTTATTTAAAAAAATATATTATCAGCCCTGCTCCCACGAGTGGTCGGGTAGTGGCTATTTGATTCAGTTTAGCGGTGGCTATTCGATTCTCGGAATTAGGTAGCCAGCACTTAGCCACATGTGGGGGTGGTCGGGTGGTGGTTATCTAATTCTCAAAATTGGATAGCCACCGCTCGGCCACCCGCACAGG